>WBZZ01003523.1:10000-17500 GCA_019918135.1 Paulinella micropora
GGTCACTTGACTGTGCAATGAATTGGCCCATTGTGCTAGCCATTGAGTTTTTTTCAGCCATATCTGGCACAATTGTGATCACGTGGCCATTGACTTGTGACCTTCTCAACTTTTTGCGTGGCCATGGTCACTTTTGACACTCAAGTGACCACGCTGTTCGGGTCGTGTGCAAATGTCTTAGTTTTTTGACCGAGGTGGACAGAAATAAAGCATACATATATACATAAACAGTATGGAATACAACAATGTGTGTGTGTGTGTGTGTTTCATTTGTACGCGTGGAACGTAGAATGTATGTATGTATGTATGTATGTATGTATGTATGTATGTATGTATGTATGTATGTACGTACGTACGTACTACGTACGTACGTACGTATGTATGTATGTATGTATGTATGTATGCATGTATGTATGTATGTATGTATGTATATATATATGTATGTATGTATGTATGTATGTATGTACGTACGTACGTACGTATGTACGTATGTATGTACGTACGTACGCACGTATGTATGTAAGTATGTATGTATGTATGCATGGATGCATGTATGTATGTACGTATGTACGTATGTATGTATGTATGTCTGTATGTATGTACGGTATGTACGTATGTATGTATGTATGTACGTACGTACGTTACGTACGTACGTATATATGTATGTATGTATGTATGTATGTATGCATGCATGTATGTATGTATGTATGTCTGCATGTATGTATGTATGTATGTATGTAGGCATATATGTATGCACGTACGTACGTACGTATGCATGTATGTATGTATGTACGTACGTACGTATGTACGTATGTATGTATGTATGTATTTATGTGTGTATGGTTGCTAGGTCTGGCAGTCAGATGACAGCGCAACTAGGTATGCATATATCTATATCTATATCTATATCTATATCTATATCTATCTATATCTATAAATGTACATGTATATTTTTGAATTAGGTGTAATTCTTGTCATGGCAAGTTCAGTTTCGTCCTACATCTCCATATCTATATCTATATCTATATCTATATCTATATCTATGTCTATATCTATAGCTATATCTATATCTATAAATGTATGTGCATATTTTTGAACTAGGCGTAATTCTTGTCATAGCAAGTTCAGTTTCGTTCTATATATCTATAGCTATATCTATATCTATATCTATATCTATATCTATAACTGTATCTATAAATGTATATGCATATTTTTGAACCAGGCGTAATTCTTGTCATCTTTTTCGTTCTATATATCTATATCTATATCTATATCTATATCCATATCTATATCTAGAAATATAGCTACATCTATATCTATAACTGTATATGCATAGGTGTAATTCATGTCATGGCAAATTCAGTTTCGTTCGTCGAAAGCATCACTGCCGAATGTGCGGGTAGACAGATAGATAGATAGATAGATAGATAGATAGAGAGAGAGATAGATAGATAGATAGAGAGAGAGAGAGAGAGGTAGGTAGATAGATAGATAGATAGATAGATAGATAGATAGATAGATAGATAGATAGATAGGAAGGTAGGTAGGTAGGTAGGTAGGTAGATAGATAGACGCATGGCAAGTTCAGTCAGTCGTTCGTCGAAATCATCACTGCCGAATGTGCGGGTAGATAGATAGATAGATAGATTAGATAGATAGATAGATAGATAGATAGATAGGTAGATAGATAGATAGATAGATAGATAGATAGATAGGTAGGTAGATAGATAGGTAGAGAGAGAGAGAGGTAGAGAGAGATAGGAAGGTAGGTAGGTAGGTAAATAGATAGACGCATGGCAAGTTCAGTCAGTCGTTTGTCGAAAGCATCACTGCCGAATGTGCGGGTAGATAGATAGATAGATAGATAGATAGATAGATAGATAGATAGATAGATAGATAGTAGATATATAGACAGGTAGATAGATAGATAGATAGATAGATAGATAGATAGATAGATAGATAGATGGATGGATGGATAGATAGGTAGGTAGTTAAGTAGGTAGGTAGGTAGGTAGGTAGGTAGATATATATATGTATATATATAGATAGATAGATAGATAGGTGTGGGTATTTACGTACATACATAAATACATACATACATACATACATACATACATACATACATCGACGTAAGCATCACTTTCATACATACATACATACATACTTACTTACTTACTTACTTACTTACTTACATACATACATACATACATACATACATACATACATATATATATATATATACATATATACATTTATATATAGGTTAGTAGTTTGTGCCGACTGCAGTCGGGGTCGCCAGGTCATGTATATATATATATATATATATATATATATATATATATATATGTATACATATATATATATATATATATTTACAAGTAAATAAGTAAAGAAATAAATAGATAAGTAAATAAGTGAAGAAATGATATTTGCTTGAGACCTCTATTGATTCATTGAGAGTCATGTATGTGTGCTAAGTAAGTTACGCAAGTGAGGAAGTAAGCGGAAGGAAGGAAGGAAGGAAGTAAGCAAGCAAGTAAGTTCGTTAGCAAGTCAGGCATTTTCAAAAAAATTCGGCCAGAACAAATCATCCCGTAATAACGGTACATTTGTTATTCAAAGTTGTGAAGAATTTCTGCCAGCCGGTAATTACGGTAAATTTGTTGTCCGCAAATAAAAGTTTAGCCGAAAATTCCCCGTATTTACGGTTGGCCGAAAGGTGAGGCGGCCGAAAATTTTCACTATTCCTGAATTATATACAAAAGCCACTACATCTATCTATCTATCTATCTATCTATCTATCTATCTATCTATCTATCTATCTATCCTTAGGTCGTTAACGCAGCCATTTCCTCGAAGCCTGTGCGAGTGTGTGTCAACTGTGCGAAGAAAGGTTTGTAATATTCGCACATAAAAGCATTCACTGCCAATTACCTAGGTAATTACCCTTGTTGTGGTTAGCTTCCGGGGGAATTCCGAAATTCAGGGAATTTCCCCGGTAAGCCAACCACATCAAGGGTAATTACCCAGGTAATTGGCGGTGAATGCTTTTATGTGATATAGCATATTATGCGGCTTAGCCACAAATTTTTGACGTGTTTTGCTGGCTCATATATTATGCGGCTAGCCACAAATTTGACGTGTTTTGCGGGCGTGGGCGCCCTCGCCCGCAAAACACGTCAAACTTGATGGCGCACCGCACATGTTGTTTTATCGGTAACCTGGCCACATTTTGTGGTGACTCATAAATAATGCATGTGAGTAATGTATGTAATACATACAAGCGTAGAGAAATTCGTAGAATCCCCCCCCTCCCCAATGTAGATAGATAGACAGAACATAGATAGATAGATAGATAAATAGATAGATAGATAGATAGATAGATAGATAGATAGATAGATAGATTGGTAGATAGTCTATGTGTATATGTATGTGTGTATGTATATGTGCTATTTTTAGGTGAGGGCGAGGCTGTCTCACTGCCAGAGAGTGACAGCAGCATCATGCTCGGCCAAACCAGGTCTTGTGTGTGTGTTTGTGTGTGGTGTGTGTGTGTGTGTGTGTGTTTTTTTTGTTGTTGTTGTTCTTGTTGTTGTTGTTGTTGTTGTTGTTGTTGTTGTTGTTGTTGTTGATCGGTCGCCTCCACAAAATGTGGTCAGGTTACCGATAAACCTACATATATGCGGCGCACCAAATTTGACAGTGTTTTGCGGGCTCGCCATGATACGTATTTTATGACATATTTTTGCTATGCTGGTTATCATGATACGTATTTTATGACATATTTTTGCTGTATTGGGGTGTACATACTTTAGTATCTGATTCGTATACTAACTTCGTGCAATGATTGTTCTCGTGTACATACATACATACATACATACATACTAGTATATTATGCGGCTAGCCTCAAATTTGACGTGTTTTGCGGGCGAGCCGAGCCGGGCCGGCGAGCAACACGTCAAATTTGGCGCGCCGCATATGTAATTTTATCGGTAACCTGACCATATTTTGTGGAGGTGACCGATTAAAACATTTACACACGTATAAGCACACACTTGTAGGGTGGCACTACCTGGCATGGCGAGTGGGGATAAAGAAAACTACCTAACCAATGTCAACTCGATTCCAGCCAAGAGGGGCAGCATCAGCTTTGGTTTTGGTAACTTGCCGTGCGGAAATTTTTTTTAGCTTTGGTTTTGGTAACTTGCCATATGCGGAAATGTTGTTGTTATTATTGTTGTTATTATTATTATTATTATTATTATTATTATTATTGTTGTTGTTTGGACACCGTGATAGCCCAGTGGTCAAGTTCTACCATCTGGGCCCTGTCGCCAGTTCGATTCCCGTCGGTGCCACCAGTATTTTCATTGAACATACCGCTCCGTCTGGACCAGTATTTTCATTGAACATACCGGTCCGTCTGGAAGTGTTGGAACTGCCCTTGCGGGGGTGTCATTAGAGCTTATCGTCAATTCTTCGTACTCCCCTCACGGGTGAGACGATGGAGGCGCATGTGCAGAAATGCATCAGCCATTGACAGAGAAGCACTATTGTTGTTGTTGTTGTTGTTATTATTATTATTATTATTATTATTATTATTATTATTATCATTATTATTATTATCATTATCATTATCATCATCATTATCATTATTATCATGATTGCTATTATTATTATTATTATTATTATTATTATTATTATTATTATTATTATTATTATTATTATTATTATTATTATTAATGCATCACCTTCAGCTTTGACAACTACATCGTATACATTCATCTGATGTTGTGGTTATCTATGTATATATATATATAATATTATTATTATCATCATTATTATTATTATTGGGACTGCGGAATAACCTCGGCTTAGTGCAGTCTTGCCCTCAGGAGCTCCATCGGTGGCCCCGATCATCAGGCGAGAGACTGACACGGGGGGGTGGAGGACCTCGAACAAGGGTATTGGAGGCTTATGTCCGTTGAGGATATGCCATTAGCTGCATCAGTACGCCTCAGATATAGTAAATCTGCCTTGGAGTGTTGACTGTGACATATTTGAGGGAAATCCCGATGAAAAAACCTAGTCACACTTGCTAAACAGAGTTCCAGCCCAATGGCCTCAAGGCGTTAAACTGTGACGCCAACTCATAACCCTTTGGTGGTAGATGCTGGGGAGGAGGGTCGTTGCGCGCGTAAAAGATCTTAAACTCCGCATATGCTGGTTGATAGCCCAGGACCCAGCAGACACCAGATTGTTATGGGTGGGGTTTCGAGGCAGCTCTAGCAACCGCGCTTGGTGTATGCACTTGCACATTCGGTGACGTCTTGCAAGAGGTTGCTGGGACTGCGGAATAACCTCGGCTTAGTGCAGTCTTGCCCTCAGGAGCTCCATCGGTGGCCCCGATCATCAGGCGAGAGACTGACACGGGGGGGTGGAGGACCTCGAACAAGGGTATTGGAGGCTTATGTCCGTTGAGGATATGCCATTAGCTGCATCAGTACGCCTCAGATAAAGTAAATAATTATTATTATTATTATTATTATTATTATTATTATTATTATTATTATTATTATTATTATTATATTATTCTTATTGTTATTCTTCTTCTTATTCTTCTTCTTATTATTATTACTTTTATTACTATTATTACTATCATACACACACACACACATACACACACACACACACTCACACACACATATATATATATATAATATAAATATAAATATATATAATAATAATAATAATAATAATAATAATAATAATAATAATAATAATAATAATAAGAAGAAGAAGAAGAATAATAATCAGTAGTAGTAGTAGTAGTAGTAGTGGTAGTAGTGGTAGTAGTAGTAGCAGTAGTAGTAGTAGTAGCAGTAGTAGTAGTAGTATCATTATTATACTTATGTGTACAGGTACGTCCTATAAAGATCGCAGTGGTACAGACCAGGCTACGGACATGGTGCCCTGGGACTGGGGTCTGTGTCTATGTATGTATGTATGTATGTATGTATGTAATCCAATCGAATCGAATCGAATCGAATCTAATATAACTTGATCTAATATAATCTAAACTAAACTAATCTAAACTAATCTACTCTAATCTGATCTAATCTGATCTGATCTAATCTAATCTAGTCTAATCTAATCTAATATAATCTAGTCTAATCTAATCTAATCAAATCTGATCTGATCTAATCTAATCTAATCTAATCTAATCAAATCTACTCTAATCTAATCTAATCTAATCTAATCTAATCTAATCTAATCTAATCTAATCTAATCTAATCTAAACTAATCTAATCTAATCTAATCTAATCTAATCTAATCTAATCTAAACTAATCTAATCTAAACTAAACTTATGTACTCTAATCTAATCTAATCTAATCTAATCTAATCTAATCTAATCTAATCTAAACTTATCTAATCGAATCGAATCGAATCTAATCTAATCTAATCTAATCTAGTCTAATCGAATCGAATCGAATCTAATCTAATCTAATCTAATCTAATCTAATCTAATCTGATCTAAACTGATCTAAACTAATCTAAACGAATCTAATCTAATCTAATCTAATCTAATCTAATCTAATCTAAACTATTCTAATCTAATCTAATCTATCTATCTATCTATCTATCTATCTATCTATCTATCTATCTATCTATCTATCTATCTATCTATCTATCTATCTATCTATCTATCTATCTAATCTAAACTAATCTAATCTTATCTTATCTCGTGTATGTAATGTATGTATGTATGCATGTATCATATCTTATCGTATCGTATCGTATCTTATCTTATCTTATCTTATCTTATCTTATCTTATCTTATCTTATCTTATCTTATCTTATCTTATCTTATCTTATCTTATCTTATCTCATCTCATCTCATCTCATCTCATCTCATCTCTTATCTCATCTTACCTTACCTTATCTTATCTTATCTTATCTTATCTTATCTTATCTTATCTTATCTTATCTTATCTTATCTTATCTTATCTTATCTTATGTTATCTCATCTTATCTTATCATATATATATGTAAGGACGAGTGAAAAATTTCGGCCAGGACATATTTCGGCAGGTGATTTTTCACCACAGAATACGTTGTTTTTACGCAAAACTTTGGGTGGTCGGAATTCTTCCCTAGTCTTTTCACCGCAAGATACGTCATTTTTTGCCAGAATTTGATTTGGCCGAAATTCTTTAAAATTCCATATGTAGTCTGGCTACCAGATGCGAAGGAGGGCTACGTACCTGCTCAATTGAGGTATCTATCTATCTATCTATCTATCTATCTATCTATCTATCTATCTATCTATCTATCTATCTATCAGAAGCTCCTTTTTCTGACATTAGTCGATATCTCATCAGTTGATCTCATCGCTTACTCCACGGAGTGAACCAAGGCCACTTGAGGTGTCACTGACCCTCCCTTGGGCTTGGTTTTTTTGAAATGAGTGCCATCTGTCGACAGACAGAGAATTAGGG
>WBZZ01003523.1:35000-42500 GCA_019918135.1 Paulinella micropora
TCGATTCCCGTCGGTGCCACCAGTATTTTCATTGAACATACCGGTCCGTCTGGAAGTGTTGGAACTGCCCTTGCGGGGGTGTCATTAGAGCCTATCGTCAATTCTTCGTACTCCCCTCACGGGTGAGACGATGGAGGCGCATGTGCAGATTTGCATCAGCCATTGACAGAAGCACTATTATTATTATTATTATTATTATTATTATTATTATTATTATTATTATTATTATTATTATTATTATGTTTTTTTGTCCGTTCATTTATCCTTTCATTCATTCATTTATTCATTCATGCATACCAGGCCGGCCTGTTTGCTTGTCTATCTATCTATCTATCTATCTATCTATCTATCTATCTACCTATCTATCCGTCTATCTATCTATCTATCTACCTATCTATCTATCTATCTATCTATCTATCTATCTATCTATCTATCTATCTATCTATCTATCTATCTATCTATCTATATCCGTCCATCCATCATTTCTATCTATCTATATCCGTCCATCCATCATGTCATCTACATACACAAATATATATATATATATATATATATATATATATATATATATATATTCAGACGTAAAGTCGGAGTACTTCCAGGTGGAACGTCT
Source organism: Paulinella micropora (assembly GCA_019918135.1). Taxonomy (NCBI): domain Eukaryota; phylum Cercozoa; class Imbricatea; order Euglyphida; family Paulinellidae; genus Paulinella; species Paulinella micropora. The sequence continues at coordinate 35,614 of WBZZ01003523.1, forward strand.
ATCATTATTATTATTATTATTATTATTATTATTATTATTATTATTATTATTATTATTATTATTATTATTATTATTATTAGGGAGTACATTGGCCATTGGTCCTTTTCAATATGCTGATTGGTATAAAGCTCTTAGAGTAATGTTATATGCCGTCACTTCCTTTATTCCACCTATTGGTGTGGAGACTTTCCTTATGGAATGGATAATAATAATAATAATAATAATAATAATAATAATAATAATAATAATAATATTAATAACAATAATAGTAGTAATAAATAATAATAATAATAATAATAATAATAATAATAATAATAATAATAATAATAATAATAATAATGTATCTCCTGCCTATTGCTGAGCCAAAAGGCCATAATTATCACTATTATTACTACTATTACTATTATTATTATTATTATTATTATTATTATTATTATTATTATTATTATTATTATATATACATTCAGGCGTAGAGTTGGAGTTTTTCCATGTGGAATGTTTATCTATATCTATCTATCTATCTATCTATCTATCTATCTATCTATCTATCTATCTATCTATCTATCTATCTATCTATCTAATAGCGACGGGAAGCACAATCCTGTTCCCTCAGGGTGCCCTTTCTCGCTTGTTGAGCCCGGAATAAAACCCACAGTGCTCTGTCGGTTTATACTAGACTGTCGAACAGTCTCGAAACTCCATCTGCTTACTGGGTCCTCTGTAATGGAGGTGGGAGCTCGTTCTGCAAGGGGCGCTTATGGAACGAGCCCTGGCCCCGCCTGGTACTAGGGAGCTTTGGTATCGCCTGTATCAGTCCCTTCCGTCAAACATCACGGCTTAGCTGGGCATCGGGTCAATACTTTACAGACTTCCTTGGTTGACGAAATCAGAAGCTCCTTTTTTCTGACATAAGTCGATATCTCATCTATCTCTTGGACTAACGGCTTCCTTTTCTTTCTCTTCTTATCCTTCCCACTCTCCATTCCTAGATTGCCTTTTTCTTCAACATCCAACCTACTCTTCTTTTTTACAGAACACAGTCTACCCGTGACTCCCATCCCGGACACATGCACAGTACACAAATTACTGTTTGATGTGAAACTGCGTTCCTTTGCAAGGACTACATTCCTTTGCGACATCTCATCTATCTATCTATCTATCTATCTATCTATCTATCTATCTATCTATATGTCTATATATCTATCTATCTATCTATCCATCCATCTATCCATTCGTCTATTTTTTATTATCAGTAATAGTATTAGTATTGGTATTAGTATTAGTATTAGTTTTAGTATTAGTATTAGTATATATAAGTATTAGTACCATTATTATCATTATCACTATTATTATTATTATTATTATTATTATTATTATTATTATTATTATTATTATTATTATTATTATTATTATTATTATTAGTTCCAGCCCAATGGCCTCAAGGCGTTAAACTGTGACGCCAACTCATAACCCTTTGGTGGTAGATGCTGGGGAGGAGGGTCGTTGCGCGCGTAAAAGATCTTAAACTCCGCATATGCTGGTTGATAGCCCAGGACCCAGCAGACACCAGATTGTTACGGGTGGGGTTTCGAGGCAGCTAGCAACCGCGCTTGGTGTATGCACTTGCACATTCGGTGACGTCTTGCAAGAGGTTGCTGGGACTGCGGAATAACCTCGGCTTAGTGCAGTCTTGCCCTCAGGAGCTCCATCGGTGGCCCCGATCATCAGGCGAGAGACTGACACGGGGGGGTGGAGGACCTCGAACGAGGGTATTGGAGGCTTATGTCCGTTGAGGATATGCCATTAGCTGCATCAGTACGCCTCAGATATAGTATTATTATTATTATTATTATTATTATTATTATTATTATTATTATTACTATTACTATTATTATTATTATTATTATTATTATTATTATTATTATTATTATTTTTATTTTTATTATTCATTATTATTATTAGTATTATTGGTATTATTATTATTATTTGTGGAACGTCTTGCTATCTCACTGCAACGCGATTAAATTTACCTATCCACATTTATCCATCCATCCATCAATGCATTATTATTATTATTATTAGTAGTAGTAGTAGTAGTAGTAGTAGTAGTAGTAGTTGTAGTAGTAGTAGTAGTAGTAGTAGTAGTAGTAGTAGTAGTATTATTTTATTTTTATTATTCATCATTATTATTAGTATTATTGGTATTATTATTATTATTTGTGGAACGTCTTGCTATCTCACTGCAACGCGATTAAATTTACCTATCCACATTTATCCATCCATCCATCAATGCATTATTATTATTATTATTATTATTATTAGTAGTAGTAGTAGTAGTAGTAGTAGTAGTAGTAGTAGTAGTAGTAGTAGTAGTAGTAGTAGTAGTAGTATTAGTATTATCATTGTTATTATTATTATTATTATTATTACTATTATGATTATTTATTCATTTATTTATTTATTTATTTATTTATTATTATTATTATTATTATTATTATTATTATTATTATTATTATTATTTATTTATTGTTATTTTTTTTTTTTAGGCTTGGAGATTGAGTGTTTCCTGGTGGAACGTCTCCCAGTGTCACTCCAACACGACCAACGATCCAGCTTCCACGTTTTGTACCAACTCTGCCAGGTCTCTAGCAACAGAACTTCCTATTTCTTAAGTACAATGAACAATGATTTTAAGCGTTTCGATCTCCGTCAGTGTCCGCATTTACAAACTGTATGATGGCTCATTAGAAAGCTCTTGAAGAGAGCTTTCAAACGAGCCACTACACACGCCCTCAAGATCAGAACCGGCTGAGAACGAAGCGTTTGAAGTCATTGCTCATTATGGTCAAGTACAATGAATTTCTCAAACTAAGCAAAAATCAAGAATCTCGGCCATATCAATTTTTTTGGCACACACACACACACACAAGTTTTTTTTTTGTACAAAGACAACGTATTCTGCGGTAAAAAATCACTGGCCGAAATATTTCGCTTGTCGTTAGCTATCTACCTGTCTTGATCTGTCAGACTGCCACGAATTCCCCCGGGGGGGGGGGGGGGGGGGGGGGGGGGGGGGGGGGGGGGGGGGGGGGGCTGGTGCCCATTCCCAGCCCCGCTACCCAAGCGCAAATTAGAGAAGTTCCTTGTCCTTAACCACAATGAGCAATGATTTCAAACTCTTCGTTCTCAATCGGTTCTGATCTTGAGGGCGTGTGTAGTTGCTCGTTTGAAAGCTCTCATCAAGAGCTTTCTAATGAGCCACAACACAGGCTGTAGATGCAAAAATTGACTGAGATCGAGGCGCTTGAAGTCATTGTTCGGAACTTCTCATGTGTTTTCGGATATGACCAAGCCATATCTCTTCTTACACTATTTCTCTATTTGTCTATTCTTGAATCGCACCAAATTGCCTTGCCACGCCTATCCAGCCTATCTATCTATTCTATACATACATACGTGCATACATACATACATACATACATCGTACATCGTAAATACATCATGCATGATCATACATACATACATACATGCATACATACACACACACACATACATACATACATACATACATATTCTTTTCTATCTAGGAATTCATGTGGTTAGACCTGGAGCGGTCAAATGCCTTTTCGCTCCCCAATGGGGAGTTGACGCGGGCCGGTATGACTATGTATGTATGTATGTATGTATGCATGCATGCATGCATATATGTAGCTATCTCGCTCGGGCAAAGTCATGTATGTATGTATGTATGTACGTATGTATGTATGTATGTATGCATGTATGTATGTATGCATGTATGTATGTATGTATATCTGTATGCATTTATGTATATATGCAGCTATCTCGATCGGGCAAAGTCATAGTCAAAGTACATATGTATGTATTGTATGTATGTGTGTGTGTGTGTGTGTATGTATGTATGTATGTATGTATGTATGTATTTATTTATGTATGTAGCTATCTCGATCGGGCAAAGTCATAGTCAAAGTGCATATGTATGTATTGTATGTATGTATGTATGTATGTACGTATATATGTATGTATGAATGTATGTCTGTATGTATTTATGTATGTATGTAGCTATCTCGATCGGGCAAAGTCATGGTCAAAGTGCATATGTATGTATGTATGTACGTACGTACGTATGTATGTATGTATGTATGTATGTATGTATTTATGTATGTATGTAGCTATCTCGATCGGGCAAAGTCATAGTCAAAGTGCATATGCATGTATGTACGTATGTATGTATGTATGTATTTATGTATGTAGCTATCTCGATCGGGCAAAAGTCATGGTCAAAGTGCATATGTATGTATGTATGTATGTATGTACGTATATATATATGTATGTATGTATGTATGTATGTCTGTATGTATTTATGTATGTATGTAGCTATCTCGATCGGGCAAAATCATAGTCAAAGTGCATATGTATGTATGTATGTATGTATGTCTGTATGTATTTATGTATGTATGTAGCTATCTCGATCGGGCAAAGTCATGGTCAAAGTGCATCATCTCCTACCCCACGCTCACTTAGTCAGTTAACAGGTATTTGTATGCGAGAGGAGATAGATAGATAGATAGATAGATAGATAGATAGAGAGATAGATAGAGAGATAGATATATAGATAGATAGATAGATAGATAGATAGATAGATAGATAGATAGATAGATGTATAGATAGATAGATAGATAGATAGATAGATAGATAGATAGATAGATAGATAGATAGATAGATAGATAGATAGGTAGGTAGGTAGGTAGATGGATAGGTAGGTAGGTAGGTAGTTAGGTAGGTGTTTTCAAAAAGTCATAGTCAAAGTGCATCATCTTCTACCCCACGCTCACCTAGTAAGTTAACAGGTATTTGTATGTGAGAGGAGATAGATAGATAGATAGATAGATAGATAGATAGATAGATAGATAGATAGATAGATAGATAGATAGATAGGCAGGTAGGTAGGTGGATAGGTAGGTACTTAGATGGATAGGTAGGTAGGTAGGTAGGTAGTTAGGTAGGTAGTTAGGTAGGTGTTTTCAAAAAGTCATAGTCAAAGTGCATCATCTTCTACCCCACGCTCACCTAGTAAGTTAACAGATATTGGTATGTGAGAGGAGATAGATAGATAGGTAGGTAGGTAGGTAGGTAGGTAGATGGATAGCAAGGTAGGTAGGTAGGCAGGTAGGTAGTTGTTTAAAAAAGTCCTAGTCAAAGTGCATCATCTTCTACCCCACGCTCACCTAGTAAGTTAACAGGTATTTGTATGTGAGAGTAGATAGATAGATAGATAGATAGATAGATAGATAGATAGATAGATAGATAGATAGATAGATAGATAGGTAGGTAGGTAGATGGATAGGTAGGTAGGTAGGTAGGGTAGTTAGGTAGGTGTTTTCAAAAAGTAATAGTCAAAGTGCATCATCTTCTACCCCACGCTCACCTAGTAAGTTAACAGGTATTTGCATGTGAGAGGAGATAGATAGATAGATAGATAGGTAGATAGATAGATAGATAAGCGTCCTGGTGGAGTTAGATGGATAGATAGATAGATAGATAGATAGATAGATAGATAGATAGAGAGATAGAGAGATAGATAGATGGATTAGCGTCCTGGTGGAGTTATATAGATAGATAGATAGATAGATAGATAGATAGATAGATAGATAGATAGATAGATAGATAGATAGATAGATAGATAGATAGATAGATGGTAGGTAGGTAGGTAGGTGGGTGGATGAATAGGTAGGTAGGTAAGTAGTTAGGTAGATGCATCTTCTTCTACCGCACGCTCTCACCTAGTGAGTTAAAAGGTATTGTATGTCTTTGTCTGTATTTATCTCTATCTATCTATCTATCTATCTATCTATCTATCTATCTTTCTATGTTTGTATTTATCTCTATGTTTGTATATTTATCTCTATGTTTGTATTTATCTCTATGTTTGTATATGTTATCTCTATCTATCTATCTATCTATCTATCTATCTATCTATCTATCTATCTATCTTTATATCATCAGTTGATCTCATCACTTACTCCACGGAGCGAACCAAGGCCACTTGAGGTGTCACTGACCCTCCCTTGGGCTTGGTTTTTTTGAAATGGATGCCATCTGTCGACAGAGAATTAGGGGATGGTGTGGGTGTGCTGGGCCCGTGGTGGGGTGCCTTATGTGTGCCTAGCCATACGCCTATAAGTCACATGCTGAAATAGCGACGGGAAGCACAATCCTGTTCCCTCAGGGTGCCCTTTCTCGCTTGTTGAGCCCGGAATAAAACCCACAGTGCTCTGTCGGTTTATACTAGACTGTCGACAGTCTCGAAACTCCATCTGCTTACTGGGTCCTCTGTAATGGAGGTGGGAGCTCGTTCTGCAAGGGGCGCTTATGGAACGAGCCCTGGCCCCGCCTGGTACTAGGGAGGTTCGGTATCGCCTGTATCAGTCCCTTCCGTGCAAACATCACGGCTTAGCTGGGCATCGGGTTAAGACTTTACCCACAGACTTGGTTGACGAAATCAGAAGCTCCTTTTTTCTGACATTATTCGATATCTCATCTATCTATGTATTTGTCTCTATGTTTGTATACGTTATGTGTGTATTATCTCTATGTTTGTATTATCTCTATGTTTGTATATGTCATGTGTGTATTATCTCTATGTTTGTATTATCTCTATGTATGTGTATGTTATGTGTGTAGATTTGAGCTTAAAGACTCAAATACTCGATTTGCAGTTGGCGCCGGTATCTATGTATGCATGTATGTATGTATGTATGTGTGTGTGTATGTATGTATGCATGTATTTATCTGTTTGTACGTTGGTATACATGTATCTATCTATCTATCTACCTATATATATATCTATCTATCTATCTGTCTATCTA
>WBZZ01003523.1:47500-50000 GCA_019918135.1 Paulinella micropora
AGCCTCACTGCTGCATCTCGGAAATGTGGAGGTCTACCTATCTATATATCTATCGATCTATCTACCTATGTATCTATCTATCTATCTATCTATCTACCTTTTAGCCTCACTGCTGCATCTTGGAAATGTGGAGGTCTACCTACCTACCTACCTATCTATCTATCTATCTATCTACATTTTAGCCTCGTTGCTGCATCTGGGGAAAGTGGATGTCATTCTATCTATCTATCTATCTATCTATCTATCTATCTATCTATCTTGCACAGTACACAAATTGCTGTTTGGTGTGAAACTGCGTTCCTTTGCAAGGACTACATCCTTTGGCGATATCTCATCTATCTAACTTACTATCTATCTATCTATCTATCTATCTATCTATCTATCTATCTATTTATCTATCTATAGGTGGGTACTGACCCCCTCGGCTATGCGCAGGTCTAAGATAGATAGATAGATAGATAGATAGATAGATAGATAGATAGATAGATAGATAGATCGATAGATAGATAGATAGATAAGTATGTGGTACTGGCCCCCTCGGCTATGCGCAGGTCTTAGATAGATAGATAGATAGATAGATAGATAGATAGATAGATAGATAGATAGATAGATAGATGGATGGATAGATAGATAGATAGATAGATAGATAGATAGATAGATAGATAGATAGGTAGATGGATAGATAGATGGATAGATATGTCCCTAGTTTGTTTATTATTATTACTATTGTTATTATTATTATTATTATTATTATTATTATTATTATTATTATTATTATTATTATTATTATTATTATTATTATTATTATTATATAAACCGCCATTTTTTGCACCCCCTGTCCACACAAATCATGGTTTGTGGGAACCAGGAGGACTTGGGAGCTCATATTGACAGGGTGGCTAGCCCCAGACTTGATCTTGATGTTGGTATATATATTGTTTTTTTTTTTTTTTTTTTTTTTGAATTCGCGCAAATGTGTGCGTTTAGGTGAGTGTCCTGAATGCCAAAATCCCCCCCCCCCCCCCCCCCCCCCCCCCCCCCCCCCCCTTTTGGGGGGGGGGGGTACTTGCCGGTACCTCCGGCAATGTCGACGGCGGACGTACCCCACGCGAATTAGCCGGCACCAAAATGAATGGCTGAGAATGCTCCAAGTCTCTAAGATATGCCGGAAGGGTTCATGCCGGTTACCTCCGGCCATTGAACGTACCCTGTCGAAGAGGGGGTCCGGGGGGCCTTCCCCCGAGAAACCCAGTCCCGCAATTGTTCGTGCCCGAAGCAAATTTGCCGGCACCAAAATGAATGGCTGAGAATGCTCCAACGCTGTAAAAGTTGTGCATGTGAAAAGGAGAGGAAAAGCGACCTTGGGGGGGGGGGGGGGGGGGGGGCGAACCATCTTTTCAAGTGTTGACGCAGCCCCTAGTTACTATTATTATTATTATTTTTATTATTTTTATTATTTTTGTTATTATTATTATTATTACTATTATTATTATTACTATTATTATTATTGTTATTATTATTGTTATTATTATTGTTATTATTATTATTATTATTATTATTATTATTACCATCATTATTTTTGTTGTTGCCCTGCATAGATTCTCAATCCTGAGCAGCTCGGGCGCAGCGCTAAGATCCTTCAGGTCTCTGTGTTACCATTATTATTATTATTATTATTATTATTATTATTATTATTATTATTATTATTGTTATTATTACTATTATCCCTGAAAGGTGTTGGTGAAGGGGGCGGGGGAGTGGGAAAATGAAAATTGTGTACCCCCCCCCCCCCCCCCCCCCCCCACACACACACACACACACACACACACACAGACACACACACCCTCCAAATCGGCACCCCTGTCGGAATAAATCATGGTTTGTGGGAACGAGGAGGAGTTGGGAGCTCGTATTTGCAGGGTGGTTAGCCCAGACTCGATCTTTATGCTGATATGATTTTTTTGGAATTCACGCAAATATTTGCGTTAGGGGAGTGTCCTGAATGCCAAAATTCCTTGTTTTTTTTTACACCCCAATCGGAATAAATCATGGTTTGTGTCAACCAGGAGGAGTTGGGAGCTCATATTGGCAGGGTGGCTAGCCCCAGACTCGATCTTGATGCTGATATAATTTCTTAGTTATTCACGCAAATATTTTCGTTAGGGGCGTGTCCTGAATGCCAAAATTCCTTGTTTTTTTTGCCGGAGGTGACGCAAAGGGCGCCTGGTGGAAAAAAAAACACTCAATTTTCAGGTGTGGGTGCCACCCGCGACCAGAACGGGTACGTACAATCACAGGGCTCCCCCGGACCCCCCCTTTCCTTCTACAGGGTACGTTGAATTGCCGGAGGTGCCGCAAAGGGCACCTGGTGGCAAAAACCTCAATTTTCAGGTGTAGGTGCCACACCCGCGACCAGAACGGGTACGTACAATCGCAGGGCTGCGGTTCCCGGGTGGAGGGCCCCCCGGAACCCCCCTGCCCCGTCGACAGGGTACGTTCA
>WBZZ01003523.1:70000-75000 GCA_019918135.1 Paulinella micropora
TGTTCGGTAGTAGTAGTAGTGGTAGCAGTAGTAGTAGTAGTAGTAGTACTTAGAAGTAGTAGTAGTAGCAGTAGTAGTAGTAGTAGTAGTAGTTAGTGGTAGTCGTAGTTGTAGTAGTTAGTAGTAGTAGCAGTAGTAGTGGTAGTAGCAGTAGTAGTAGTGGTGGTAGTAGTAGTAGTAGTAGTATAATTGTTATTTTCATTTTGCTTACTACCACTGCGCTAGCTGCTTGCTCAAACCAATAGACAACGCAGACAAGAAGAAGGTTACATGCTGATGGCATTGTTGTTATTATTATTATTATTATTATTATTATTATTATTATTATTATTATTATATTGTTATTATTGTTGTTGTTGTTGTTGTTATTATTATCATTCTTATTATTATTATTATCATTATTATTATTATTATTATTATCGTTTTCGCTGGCTACCACTGCGCTGCCTCGTTGCTCAAAGCGATCGACAGCGCGGCAAGAAGAATTTTATTATTATTATTATTATTATTATTATTATTATTATTGTTGTTGTTGTTGTTGTTGTTGTTGTTTTCTATCTATTTATTTTTCTTTATTCATTCATTGGTTTTTGTTTGTCTATTTATTTATTGATTTGATTGTTTCATTTGTTCTTTTTTTTTTTTTTTTCATTCATTCATTCATGTCTTCTCATGTCAGGACATGCTCATCGACACACATAAAAGCGTTCACCGCCAATTACCTAGGTAATTACCCTTGATGCGGTTGGCTTCCCGGGGAAATTCCCTGAATTTCGGAATTTCCTCGGGAAGCTAACCACAAGGGTAATTACCTAGGTAATTGGCGGTGAATGCTTTTATGTGACACATGCGCGGAAGCGTTCACTGCTTTATTCTCCACTAGGGAATGAATGAATGAAAAAAAGAAACAAATGAAACAATCAAAGCAATAAATAAATAGACAAACAAAAACCAATAAATGAATAAATAAGAATAAATAGATAAGAAATAATAATAATAATGATAATCATTCATTCATTCATGTCTTCTCTCATGTCAGGACATGCTAATCGACACATGCGCGGAAGCGTTCACTGCTTTATTCCTCCACTAGCGAATGAATGAGCGAAAAAAAGAAACAAATGAAACAATCAAAGCAATAAATAAAGCAATATATAAATAGACAAACAAAAACCAATAAATGAATAAATAAAAATAAATAGATAATAATAATAATAATAATAATAATAATAATAATAATAATAATAATAATAATAATAATAGTGCTTCTCTGTCAATGGCTGATGCAAATCTGCACATGCGCCTCCATCGTCTCACCCGTGAGGGGAGTACGAAGAATTGACGATAGGCTCTAATGACAACCCCGCACGGGCAGTTCCAACACTTCCAGACGGACCGGTATGTTCAATGAAAATACTGGTGGCACCGACGGGAATCGAACTGGCGACAGGGCCCAGATGGTAGAACTTGACCACTGGGCTATCACGGTGTCCATAATAATAATAATAATAATAGTAATCATTCATTCATTCATTCATTGTCAGGACATGCTAATCGACACATGCGCGGAAGCGTTCACTGCTTTATTGTCAACTAGCGAATGTGGACTAATACAACATCTCTTCACGGTCGACGTACAGGTGCGTGGATAGTATATTAAACGAATACGCCACAAATTTTGACGTGTTTTGCGGGCTCGCCGGTCAAATTTAGATAGGTAGATAGATAGATAGATAGATGGATGGATAGATAGATAGGTAGATAGATAGATAGATAGATATAGACATAGACATAGAGAAAGAGGTATGTATGTACGTTTGTATGTTTGATGCAACACATGTTCACTGTCGACCTACAGGTAGATAGATAGATAGATAGATAGATAGATAGATAGATAGATAGATAGATAGGTAGGTAGGTAGGTAGATACATAGATACATAGATACATAGATAGGTAGATAGGTAGATAGAGATATGTATGCGCAGGCATGTGGATATGGAAAGCGATATATAGACTTATGGATATGGGTGTAGTTGATAGATAGATAGATAGATAGATAGATAGATAGATAGATAGATAGATAGATAGATAGATAGATAGATAGAATGTGGTTATCGGTATGGGTATGGGTATGTCTGTATGTATGTATGTATGTATCTATGTATGTATGTATGTTATATATGTATGTATGTATATGGCGATGTATATGTATGTATGTATGTATATGGAGATAGATATGGAGATAATAATATGGATATGTTGCTGTGGTGTGTCATTGTTATGTGTGTAGTGGGAAGGAAACTACTACAACAACAACAACAATACCAACACACGACACAGTACACTCTCTAGCGCCACTGCAAGCGTCAAACAACACAGACGAAGGTATATGTGTTTTTTGGGTGTATGTTTGTTTTGTTTTGTTTTCTTCCTAGGTTACTTATTTACTCTCTCTCTCTCTCTCTCTCTCTCTCTCTCTCTCTCTGGTTTATATATATATATATATTCTTCTCCCCTCCTTTCTTGTTATGTTATCATTGTTTATTTATTTAGTTCTTTACGCCTTTTTTTTGTTGTTGTTGTTGTTGTTTTGTTCTTGTTCTTGTTTGTTTGTTTGTGTGCTTCGTTCCAAGTCACGCGTTGGTGGGTCGGTTATCATTAATATTATTATTATTACTATTATTATTATTATTATTATTATTATTATTATTATTATTACTATTATTATGGACACCGTGATAGCCCAGTGGTCAAGTTCTACCATCCGGGCCCTGTCGCCAGTTCGATTCCCGTCGGTGCCACCAGTATTTTCATTGAACATACCGGTCTATTTCTGGACCAGTATTTTCATTGAACATACCGGCCCGTCTGGAAGTGTTGGAACTGCCCTTGCGGGGGTGTCATTAGAGCTTATCGTCAATTCTTCGTACTCCCCTCACGGGTGAGACGATGGAGGCGCATGTGCAGAAATGCATCAGCCATTGACAGAGAAGCACTATTATTACTATTATTATATTAAAATTATTATTATTATGATTTCGATCCCAGGCACACTTTGGTCGGTCGGTTATCAACGGTCAAGGCTTGTGAACAAGAGAGCGAGCTCTCTGTTACCCGCAATCGCTTGACTGCCCTCATCAGTGAATTAGAGCGATCCATGCCAAGGTATCCATGTGTGTGTTATCTATATGTATGTATGTTTTTTTTTTGTGTGTGTGTGTGTGTGTGTGTGTGTGTGTGTGTCTGTCTGTCTGTCTGTCACCCACAATCGCTTGACCTTCCTCATCAGTGAGCTAGAGAGGGCCACGCCAAGGTATTCTATGTGTGTGTTATCTGTATGTACGTTTTTTTTTGTTTGTTTGTATGTTTTTTTTTTTTTTTTTTTTTTTTTTTTGTTTGTTTTTTTTTTTTTTTTTTGTTTGTTTGTTTTGTTTTGTTTGGTTGTTGGTGTCACCCGCAATCGCTTGACTGCCCTTATCAATGAATTAGAGAGATCCACGCCAAAGTGTGTTTATGTTTATGTTTATCAATGTTGTGTATGTTTATCAATGTTGTGTATGTATGTGTGTTTATGTTTATCAATGTTGTGTATGTATGTTACCTATTTTGTATATGTATGTTTATCAATTATCTATCTATCTATCTATCTATCTATCTATCTGTGAGCCACGTCGCGATTATCTATGTGTGTATATGTGTGTGTTTGACCTCTCCTGGGCTCGCCTCATCGGAACCCGTAATCCCCGTTTAATCTCTTGGGTCATCAACGCAAGCACAAACTCGGTTATTACCCCCGACCTTAGACGTCTGTGGGGAATCATTCCCAACAACAAGTGTGCCCTCTGTTCTGGTCAAGCACATCTATGCCACATCCTCTCCGGTTGCCATGTTGCCCTCAAACAAGGCCGCTATACCTGGCGTCATGACTCTGTGCTCTGCACTATTGAAGCTCCCCTTCAAAAACACATCGAGAGCCATAACAAACGCTCCCCTATAGACCAAAATGAATCAAAGTCTATGTTTGTGAAAGAGGGCGAGCAGAAGCCTAAGGGACAGTCATTTCATCGACCATCCCTGCTTGACACTGCAAACGATTGGCAACTCCAAACCCAATACACCGGTTCTGAGCAAGCCTTTCCTGTCCACATTTGTGTCACTGACCTCCGCCCCGATATCGTTGTCTGGTCACTGTCTACCAAGATATGTATTCTGATCGAGCTAACGTGCCCGGTCGAGGAAAACATCCTTGACGCACGAGCATACAAGACCAACCGATACAACGAGCTCAAATCTCAAATCGAGGACAACGGATGGACCTGCCACCTTCGACCAATCGAATGCGGGGCTCGCGGCATGGTATCGTTCTCTGTTCATCAATGTTTCCGCGCCTTGGGTTTTTCCCATCCCCAATCCAAATCCCTTTGCTTCAAGCTATCCTCCTGCGTAGCTCGTTGCTCTTTTGCGATTTATCGCTCCTGTGCAGTCAAAAATTGGACTAATCTTCCTCTAGTCCGTATTGGTGACTGCATTCCATCATAGCCGTCCAGTGTTGCATAGCCCGGGCTAGGTCCCTGCGGGGGTTTAGGCCTCATACAATGTCATCATTGTAGCTTGCGCAAGCTTACGGTGCTCAAAACACTTGGACTAACGGCTTCCTTTTCTTTCTCTTCTTCCTTATCCTCCCACTCTCCATTCCTAGATTGCCTTTTTCTTCAACGTCCTTCCTCCTCTTCTTTTTCCAGAACACAGTCTACCCGTGATTCCCATCCCGGACACATGCACAGTACACAAATTATTGTTTGATGTGAAACTGCGTTCCTTTGCAAGGACTACATTCCTTTGCGACATCTCATCTATCTGTGAGCCACGTCGCGATTATCTATGTGTGTATATGTGTGTTTGATCTATGTGTGTATCTGTTTCGTATCTATGTGTATATATGTTTGATTATCAGTAAGTTAGAAAGATCCACGCAAAGTTATTGTGTGTTATCTATGTG
>WBZZ01003523.1:80000-82500 GCA_019918135.1 Paulinella micropora
CACCATCCATATCTATCTTATCTTTATCTATCTATCTACCTATCTATCTACCTACCTACCTATCTATGTACCTGTCTATCTATCTACTATGTCCTCACACAAGCTGTTCTACACATATACCATCCATATCTATCTTATCTTTATCTATCTATCTACCTATCTATCTACCTACCTACCTACCTACCTACCTATCTATGTACCTGTCTATCTATCTACATGAAGCTGTTCTACACATACACCATCCATATCTATATTATCTTTATCTATCTATCTACCTACCTACCTACCTACCTATGTACCTGTCTATCTATCTACGTCCTCACACAAGCTCTTCTTCACATAGATAGATAGACAGGTACATAGATAGGTAGGTAGGTAGGTAGATAGGTAGGTAGATAGGTAGGTAGATAGATAGATCAGATAGATAGATAGATAGATAGATAGAGATAGATAGATAGATATATAGATAGATAGATAGATAGATAGATAGATAGATAGATAGATAGATAGATAGATAGATAGATAGATGTCCTCACACAAGCTGTTCTACACATACACCATCTATCCATCCATCCATCTACCTACCTATCTATCTACATTCCTATCTACCTACCTACTGATGTTCTATCTATCTATATATCTACCTACCTACCTTTCTACATTCCTACCTACCTACTGATGTTCTATCTAGCTATCTATCTACCTACCTACCTTTCTACATTCCTATCCATCTCCCTACTGATGTTCTACACTCGCTACCAACCTCTCCTCTACCTCTCTCTCTCTCTCTCTCTCTCTCTCCGCCTCCTCCTCCTCCCCTCCCCCCCCCCCCCCCCCCCCCCCCCCCCCCCCCCCCTTTCTATCTATCTACCTACCTAACTTTCTACATTCCTATCTACCTACCTACTGATATTCTATCTATCTTTCTATCTACCCACCTACCTATCTACATTCCTATCTACCTCACTCGCTACCAACCTCTCCTCTACCTCACTCTCTCTCTCTCTCTCTCTCTCTCTCTCTCTCTCTCTCTCTCTCTCTCTCTCTCTCTCTCCGCCTCCTCCTCCTCCCCTCACCCCCTTTCTATCTACCTACCTACCTTTCTACATTCCTATCTACCTACCTACTGATGTTCTATCTATCTATCTATCTACCTACCTACCTTTCTACATTCCTATATACCTACCTACTCATGTTCTATCTATCTATCTATCTACCTACCTATCTTTCTACATTCCTATCTACCTACCCACTGATGCTCTGTCTATCTATCTATCTACCTACCTACCTTTCTACATTCCTATCTACCTACCTACTGATGTTCTATCTATCTATCTATCTACCTACCTACCTATCTACATTCCTATCTACCTACCTACTGATGTTCTACACTCGCTACCAACCTCTCCTCTCTCTCTCTCTCTCTCTCTCTCTCTCTCTCTCCTGCAACCACCACTACTACAACAACATTTGGATCATCCATCCACCTACCCATCTATCTACCTACCTACCTATCTATCTATCTACCTTCCTACATACCTATCTACCTACCATACTTAGGTCCTCACATCAGCTCTTCTACATCACCCATCTATCTAATCTATCTATCTATCTACCTACCTACCTATCTACCTACCTTACTTAGGTCCTCACATCAGCTGTTCTACACATCTACCATCCATTCATCTATCTTCTATCTATCTACCTACCTACCTACCTATCTACCTATCTACCTACCTTACTTAGGTTCTCACATCAGCTGTTCTACACATCTACCATCCATCTATCCATCTATCTATCTATCTATCTATCTATCTACCTACCTACCTACCTACCTATCTATCTACCTATCTACCTACCTTACTTAGGTCCTCACATCAGTTGTTCTACACATCTATCATCCATCTATCTATATATATATCTATCTACCTACCTACCTACCTACCTACCTACCTACCTACCTATCTACTATCCTATATACCTATCTACCTACCTTACTTAGGTCCTCATATCAGTTTTTCTACACATGTACCATCCATCTATCTATCAATCTGCCTACCTACCTACCTATCTACCTTCCTACATTCCTATCTACTTACCTTACTTTGGTCCTCACATCAGCTGTTCTACACATCCATCCTTCCATCTATCTATCTCTCTACCTACCTACCTACCTGCCTATCTACCTTCCTATATATACCTATCTACCTATCTACCTTCCTACATACCTATCTACCTACCTTACTTAGGTCCTCATATCAGTTGTTCTACACATCTACCATCCATCCATCTATCTATCGATCTATCTATCTATCTATCTACCTACCTACCTACCTACCTACCTATCTACCTTCCTATATACCTATCTACCTATCTACCTTCCTACATACCTATCTACCTACCTTACTTAGGTCCTCATATCAGTTTTTCTACACATCTACCATCCATCTATCTATCTATCTACCTACCTATCTATCTGTCTACCTACCTATCTACCTTC
>WBZZ01003523.1:90000-92500 GCA_019918135.1 Paulinella micropora
AGTGACTTCCCCCGGAGACGCATTATTAGTAGTAGTAGTAGTAGTAGTAGTAGTATTGTTATTATTATTAGTAGAAGTAGTAGTAGTAGTAGTAGTAGTAGTAGCAGTAGTAGCAGTTATCAATATCATTATCATTATTATTACTATTATTATTACTATTATTATTATTATTATTATTATTATTATTATTATTATTATTATTATTATATAGCTGTCTCGCACCTCGCTAGTGGCAAAAAATAGTGCCAGTGCTGCAGTTTCCTCCTTCTTCTCCAGGCGCCGCAATTCTCCGGAAAAAGAGAAGGTATAATGAGAAGTTCCTATTTCTTAAGTACAACGAACAATGACTTCAAGCGCTTTGATCTCAGTCAGTAATTGCATCTACAACCTGTATTGTGGCTCATTAGAAAGCTCTTGATGAGAGCTTTCAAATGAGCTACTACACAAGCCGCGAAGATCAGAACCGGCTGAGAACGAAACGTTTGAAGTCATTGCTCATTGTGGTTAAGTACAGGGAACTTCTCATAGTATATTATGCGGCTAGCCACAAATATGGCGTTTTTTGCGGGCGAGCCCGGGCCGGGCCGGCGAGCCCGCAAAACGCGTCAAATTTGGCGCGCCGCGTATGTAATTTTTATCGGTAACCTGACCACATTTTGTGGAGTTGACCGATAAAAGTTGTTTATATCAGAGATGTGTATTGGTTGTGTGGTATGTATTGTACGTATGTATCTTCTTCTCTCGACGTATTTTATATCAGAGATGTGTATTGTATGTATGGTATGTATTATATTGTATTGTATTGTATTGTATGTATGTGTGTATGTATGTATGGTATTTAAGGATATTTAAAGAGAAGGAGAAGGTACGTAAAAAATTTATATCAGAGATATGTATGATTTGTATGGTTTGTATGGTATGTATTGTATGTATGTGTATGTATCTTCTTCTCTCGACGTCGCAATTCCCCAGAGAAAGAGAAGGTATTAAAAGATGTTATATCAGAGATGTGTATTGTATGTATGGTATGTAATGTATGTACGTATCTTCTCTCGACGTCGCAATTTCCCAGAGAAAAAGTATTAAAGATTTTATATCAGAGATGTGTATTGTATGTATTGTATGCATTATATTGTATTGTATGTATGTATGTATGTATGCATGTATGTATGTATGTACTTATGGTATTTAAGGATATTTAAAGAGAAGGAGAAGGTATGTAAAGATTTTATATCAGGCAGAGATGTGTATTGTATGTATGGTGTGTGTATGTATGTATGTATGATGTATCTTCTCTCGACGTCGCAATTTCCCAGAGAAAGAGAAGGTATTAAAAGATGTTATATCAGAGATGTGTATTGTATGTATTGTATGTATTATATTGTATTGTATTGTATGTATGTATGTATGTATGTATGTATGTACTTATGGTATTTAAGGATATTTAAACAGAAGGAGGTATGTAAAGATGTTATATATCAGAGATGTGTA
The DNA here is from genome assembly GCA_019918135.1 of Paulinella micropora. Classification (NCBI taxonomy): domain Eukaryota; phylum Cercozoa; class Imbricatea; order Euglyphida; family Paulinellidae; genus Paulinella; species Paulinella micropora. Next base: position 91,492 of record WBZZ01003523.1, read on the forward strand.
TTGTATGTATTGTATGTATCGTCTTCTACGGAGAATTTGTATGTATTGTATGTATCTATCTATCTATCTATTCTATGTACTGAATATATCTTCTTCTTTTTTCTTTTATATGGAAAACTTGCGCTTGTAGAATAGATAGATAGATAGATAGATAGATAGATAGATAGATAGATAGATAGATAGATAGATAGATAGTCAGATAGATAGATAGATAGTCAGATAGATAGATAGATAGTCAGATAGATGGATGGATAGATAGATAGATAGATAGATAGATAGATAGATAGATAGATAGATAGATAGATAGATAGATACATAGATAGAATTTGTGATGTATGGAAAACTTGCGATTGTAGAATAGATAGATGAGACATCGACTAATGTCAGAAAAAAGGAGCTTCTGATTTCGTCAACCAAGGAAGTCTGTGGGTAAAGTATTAACCCGATGCCCAGCTAAGCCGTGATGTTTGCACGGAAGGGACTGATACAGGCGATACCAAATCTCCCTAGTACCAGGCGGGGCCAGGGCTCGTTCCATAAGCGCCCCTTGCAGAACGAGCTCCCACCTCCATTACAGAGGACCCAGTAAGCAGATGGAGTTTCGAGACTGTTCGACAGTCTAGTATAAACCGACAGAGCACTGTGGGTTTTATTCCGGGCTCAACAAGCGAGAAAGGGCACCCTGAGGGAACAGGATTGTGCTTTCCGTCGCTATTTCGGCATGTGACTTATAGGCGTATGGCTAGGCACACATAAGGCACCCCACCACGGGCCCAGCACACCCACACCATCCCCTAATTCTCTGTCTGTCGACAGATGGCACCCATTTCAAAAAACCAAGCCCAAGGGAGGGTCAGTGACACCTCAAGTGGCCTTGGTTCACTCCGTGGAGTAAGTGATGAGATCAACTGATGAGATATCGACTAATGTCAGAAAAAAGGAGCTTCTGATTTCGTCAACCAAGGAAGTCTGTGGGTAAAGTATTAACCCGATGCCCAGCTAAGCCGTG
>WBZZ01003523.1:97500-107500 GCA_019918135.1 Paulinella micropora
GATGATGGTGATGATGCTGATGATGATGGTGTTGGTGATCATGATGATGATGATGATGATCAAAATAATAATAATAATAATAATAATAATAATAGTAATAATGAAGACGATGAAAATAATGATGATGATGATGATATAATGATGATGATGATGATGATGATGATGATGATGATGATGATAATAATGCCGATGACGACGATGATGATGATATGGCGATGACGATGATGATGATGATGATGACAATGACGATAAGGATAATGATGATGATGATGATGATAATTATGACAATTACGACAAACGACGACAACTATGATGGTGATGGTGATGATGATGACGATGGTGATAGATAGATAGATAGATAGATAGATAGATAGATAGATAGATAGATAGATAGATAGATAGATAGATAGATAGATAGATGAGATATCGCAAAAGGATGTAGTATAGATAGATAGATAGATAGATAGATAGATAGATAGATAGATAGATAGATAGATGTTATGATGATGGTGGCAGGGGGATACTGTGATGGCGCAAAAAAACAACGCGGATGAGGAGGGTCCAATGCAACATAAGCATTCATTATTATTATTGTTATTATTATTATTATTATTATTATTATTATTGTTGTTGTTGTTGTTGTTGTTGTTGTTTTTTGTTGTTATTATCATCATCATTATTATTATTATTATTATTATTATTATTATTATTATTATTATTATTATTATTATTATTATTATTGATGTACATATGTCTTAGGTATATATATATATATATATATATATATATATATATATATGTATATATGTGTGTGTGTGTGTGTGTGTGTGTGTATATATATGATATATGTCTTAGGTAAAAAAATATATATGTATATATGTCTTACGTATATATATATATAATAGGTTGCTCGCCGCCGCCTAGTCCGCCTCATGTGCAGGTGTGTATGTATATATGTATGTATGTGTGTGTGTGTGTGTGTGTCTTATGTATGTATGTATATATGTATATATGTATGTATGTATGTGTGTGTGTGTGATGTGTGTTATGTATGAATGTATGTATGTGTATGTATGTATGTATGTGTGTGTATGTATGTGTGTCTGCATGTATGTATGTATGTGTGTGTGCATGTGTGTAGGCACAGAAGGGGAAGGCATCAGGCACTTCTTGTCCTCCTCCTCCTTCTTCTTCTTCTTCTTCTTCTTCCTCTCTTCGCACATCTGCAGGAGACGAAGAAGAAGACGAAACCGTCGAATCCTTCATCGCACAATCCCCGCCACCGTCAAACCCGGTGTTTTCTACGACAAATTCGACCGAATCGACAAATTTGTCGGCTAATTCGGCCGAATCGACAAATTTGTCGGCTGATTCGGCAGATTTGTTGTCTGTTGTGGCTTGGAATTTATCCCCTCGGAAAGTTGGGCAGATGAGTGTCACGGTACAAATACAAATACAAATACATATAATATAACATATACATTGTCATGTACACAATACATATAAATATTCATATACATATACATATAACATATAACATGTACATTGACATGTACAAAATACATATAAATATTCATATACATATACATGTACATATAAATATAACATCTACATATAACTATAACTATAACTATAACATATAGACACCAATACACATATACATATAACATATACATATAACATCTACATATTCATAGAACATATACATATACATATACATATAATATATACATATACATATACATATACATATGCATATACATACACATATACATATACATATACATGTAACGTATAACTGTACATATACATATAACATAACATATACATATAACATATACACACATGTCTTCTACCTCTACCTGTCCTCACTCAGCAGTACTGACATTTCCATGCATATACGCATACACATACACATATGAGAAGTTCCCTGTACTTAACCACAATGAGCAATGACTTCAAACGTTTCGTTCTCAGCCGGTTCTGATCTTCGCGGCTAGTGTAGTGGCTCATTTGAAAGCTCTCATCAAGAGCTTTCTAATGAGTCATAACACAGGTTGTATATGCAAATATTGACTCGATCTTCAGTCAATATTTGCATATACAACCTAAGCGCTTGAAGTCATTGTTCGTTGTACTTTAGAAATAAGAACTTCTCATACACACCCCCTAGGTACATGTGTCCCCCAACCCCACCAGGGCTCGCACTGCCACCGTAGCTTCGCCCCCTCCCTCTCCCCCTCGCCCCGCCACCGCTCCCACCATTTCTCCTAACCCGTCCAGAACTCGGGCTGGCACAGCTGCCTCACCTCCCCCTCCTCCTTCCTCCCACCCTACCACTGCTTCCCCTCCCCCCTCGCCCCCTCCCCCTCCTTCCGCCTCTTCGCATTCTGCGCTCGTCTCTTCCACCACGACTCCTCCTACCAGTTCTTCCTCCTCCCCCCTCTCTCCCCGATCCTATCCCCACCGGCGCACCCACAGACGGCAAGCAAGCTCTGTCTCTCTCTTGAGGAATAAGTTTCAATCTTTCGTCAATGCATCCACCATCGCCCCTTCCACCTCTCAGACCGTTTCCAAGACATCTGTCGTATCAATGTCTTCTTCTTCATCTTCATCATCTTCTTCTTCTTCATCATCATCTTCTTCATCTTCTTCTGCTGTTGCTTCTGCCCCGTCTTCTGTATCAACAACATATTTTTCATCTTCGTCGTCTTCTTCCTCCTCCTCCTCTTCCTCCTCTGCAACCACAGCTGATTCTTCTACTTCTTCTTCTTCTTCTGCCTCTTCAAAAACTACCAAATTCACTACTACTACTACTACTACTTCTACTACTACTACATCGTCGTCCGGTTTTCGTCCCAAAGTGACATGGACCCGCTCCACCAAGGTACACACGAGAGAGAGAAAGAAAGAAAGAGAGAGAGAGAGAGAGAATAGGGGGTGGGGGGGGGGGGTGGGGTACAAGTTATATACACAGATAATCTATCTATCTATCTGCGTGTACATATTTATAAAGTATATGTATATCTGAGAATGATGAGTGTTATGCTCTCTCTCTCTCTCTCTTCCTCCTCCTCCTCCTCCTCATCCTTCTTTCCTTGCGCTCTCTCTCTCTCTCTCTCTTCCTTCTCCTCCTCCTCCTCCTCCTCCTTCCTCTTCTTCTTCTTCTTCTTCTTCTTTCCCAGCTTCCTCAGGCAGTGTCGTTCGAACCCGCTGCTTCTTCCTCTTCTTCTTCTTCTTCTTCTTCTTCTTCTTCTTCTTCTGCTTCTACTTCTTGTTCTACTTCTTCCTCCTCCACCTCCTCACCCCGCCCTCCTTCTTCCTCTTCCTCCTCTTCTCCATCCGCCTCTTCCCATTCATCTCCCTCTACCTCTTCTGCTTCTCTATCTTCTCCCCCTCCTCCTCCTCCTGCCTCTCCTCCTACTTCTTGTCCTCCTCCTCCGCCCCCTGCTTCTCCTCCTCCTTCCCTTATTTCCCCTCCTCCCCCTCCCCCTCCATCTATTTCTCTTTCTCCTCCCCTTCCTCCTCCGCCTTCCTCCAGCTCCCCCTCAACCACTTCTACTCCATCCTCCACCAAAAACGTGCCCTCTTCCTCATCATCATCAACAGCAACACCATCGCCTCGTCCCAAATCCACCACCGCAACAACCACGTCCACCACCGTCTCCCCATCCCAACCAAAACCTCCCCTCCCCTCTTCACCCCCTCCCACAGTGCTCACCGGTTCAAATACAGCCAAGTCAAAACCTATGACTCTATCTAACAGCATCTCTACAACAGCAGCACGACCACCACCACCATCTTCTTCCTCCTCCTCTTCTTCTTCTTCTTCCTCTTCTTCTCCTTCCTCTTCTTCTCTTAAGACTAAGAGACGACAGCAAGGTCTGTGTGTATTTCATACATACATACATACATACATACACACATACATACATACATAGAGACGTTCTTTAGCCTAACGCAATCCATGCAAAGCACACATACATACACATACATACATACATACACACATACATACATACATACATACATACACACATACGTACATACATACATACATACAGACATAGAGACGTTCTTTAGCCTAACGCAATCCATGCAATATATACATACAAACAAACATACATACATACATACACTCATACATACATGCATACATACATGCATACACATATACGTTCATATACATACACAGAGACGTTTTTCGTGTCGGACCACGTCACGATATATATATATATATATATATATATATATATATATATAGAGAGAGAGAGAGAGAGAGAGAGAGAGAGAGAGAGAGAGAGAGAGAGAGACTTTGTCGTGTCGGACCTCGTCACGATATTTATGTATGTATGTATGTATGTATGTATGTATGTATGTATATATATATGTATATGTGTGTGTGTGTTGCATATATATATATATATATATATATATATATATTTATATTTATATTTATATTTATATATACATACATATAGGTAGATAGATAGATAGATAGATAGATAGATATAGATATAGATATAGATATAGATATTGATATATATACATGTGTGTGTGTGTCTGAACGTATGTTTGTATGCATGCATCCATGCATGCATGTATGTATGTATGTATGTAGCCCGCCGTTCCCCCTCTGTGCGTTCCAGAACGGCCCCTACCAATGCACCTTCTTCTTCTTCCTCCTCCTCCTCTTCTTCTTCCACAACCTCTGCCCCCTCTCTTACCGCGGCTAAACCCCGCTCCGCTACTTCTTCTTCTTCCACCACCACCACCTCGACCAGACCCCCCTCAAAGGCCAACCACACCCTTGCAACCTCCACCTCCACTTCCACTTCCCGTCTTTCGAGCACAGGTATATCACATAAAAGCATTCACCGCCTATTACCTAGGTAATTACCCTTGATGTGCTTAGCTTCCAGGGAAATTCCCTGAATTTCGGAATTTCCCCGGGATTCAGGGAATTTCCCCGGGAAGCTAACCACAAAAAGGGTAATTACCTAGGTAATTGGCGGTGAATGCTTTTCCTCAAAGGCCAACCATACCCTTGCAACCTCCCCCTCCACTTCCACTTCCCGTCTTTCAACCACAGGTATATGCATATGAGAAGTTCCTTGTCCTTATCCACAATGAGCAATGACTTCAAACGCTTCGTTCTCAGCCCGTTCTGATCTTTGCGGCTTGTGTAGTGGCTCAATTGACAGCTCTCATCAAGTGCTTTCTAATGAGCCATAACACAGGCTGTATATGCAAACATGGACTGAGATAATATCACATAAAAGCATTCACCGCCAATTACCAAGGTAATTACCCTTGATATGGTTGGCTTCCCGGGGAAATTCCCTGAAATTCGGAATTTCCCTGGGAAGCTAACCACAACAAGTGTAATTACCTAGGTAATTGGCGGTCAATGCTTTTATGTGATATATATACTTATCGCTCACCCCCACAGAATGTGGCCAGGTTACCGATAAAAACTACAATTGCGGCGCGCCAAATTTGACGTGTTTTGCGGGCTCTCTCGCCGGCCCGGCTCCGGCTCGCCCGCAAAACACGTCAAAATTTGTGGCTAGCCAGATAATATATATATTAATACGTATTGCACATACATGTATGTGTTAAACTCGACAACACACATCGTACCAAACTTCACTCAGGCAAAATTAACGTGTTGTATGTGTGTATGTATCTATGTATGTATGTATGTATCTATGTGTGTATGTATACATGTATGTATGTATGCATAAATGTATGTATGTATGTATGTATAGCGTGTTGGCCTGTCCCCTTACACAGGTATGTATGTATGTATGTATGAATGAATGAACGAATGAATGTATGCATGTATGTATATGAATATATGCATTTATGTATGTATGTATGTATCTGTATATTAGCATGTATATTTGTGTATATGTGTTTATGTGTAGGCAACTCAGTGTCTGTATGTATGTATCGTATATGTATGTATGTATGTACGTATGTATGTATGTATGTATGTATGTATAGTTTCTCGCACGTTGGCGCGCAAAGATCAGAGGGAGCAGAAGGTATTGGATTAGTTTAGATTTGGATTTGAATTGGATTTTGAATTTGAATTTGGATTTGGATGTGGATTTGGATTGCATTTGGGATTGGCTTTCAGTGGAGTGGAGTGGAGATTGGATTGGAGATTGGATTGGGTTGAATTGGGTTGGATTGGATTGGATTGGATTGGATTGGATTGGATTAGATTGGATTTGGATTACATCGTACTGTACTGTACTGTATTGTGTATGGGGTGCTGTATTGTATGTGTTGTATTGCATGGTATTATGTTGGATTGTATTTGGATTGTATTGACTTGCATCGTGCCTCGTATCATATGAGGGACGTAGTATTATACTGAAACAGATATACAGATATACAGATACAGATACAGATGTAAATACATACACATACAAATATACTCATACATATGCATATACATATACATATACATATACATATACACATACATATACATATACATATACATATACATTTCTCTTAGACCACACCAAGCGAACGATCAGGTATAACTGCAGCAGCAGCATCCCCACCTCAGGCCTCAAAAATTGCCCCCTCCCCCTCCGCCAATCGCGAAATGCTTCCCTTGCCCCCCTCCCCTGCCACCACCACCACTACTACTTCGACTAAGGCTAAGACGCCGCTCGGTTCAGCCCGCCGTACCACTCCACGGATTCGGTACACGTCGGCGTCGCTGGCAGAGTTGGGGAAGGCAAACACCACCCCTACCTTTACCAGGGATAACACGACGAAGAACCTGATGGGAGAACTTTCGGCCCTCAGCAGCAGGTCTCCTATCCTAGCCTAGCCTAGCCTAGCCTATCCTATCCTATCCTATCCTATCCTAAGGTGTACACCGCCCGCCCGTTTGTCCCGCGCGAGCGCGTTGGACATTGCACCGATCGGACTTACTGAGACCTTCAACCTGGAGTTTGACAGTGCGCAAGACAAGGCGGACAAGGCGGAAGAAAAAGAAGAAGAAAACCACAGCCAAGACCACGACGAGCAGTACCGTTGGTTACTGCAGCGGCCCCGGTCGGTCCAAATCTGGACCTATCCGGACCTGTTGCCGCTGGAGGAATATCTGAAAGGGGTTACAGAGCCTAAGGAAAGAAAGGCGTTAACACAGTCTAGGTTATCTATCTATCTATCTCTATCTGTCTATCTATCTATCTATCTATATCTACCTATCTATCTATCTCTATCTATATCTATCTCTATCTATCTAGGTTCTGTTTCCAGACCATCCCAATACCTCACAGCTTATCGGGTATCTATCTATCTATCTTATCTAATCTATCTATCTATCTATCTATCTATCTATCTATCTATCTATCTACCTATCTATCTATATATGTTTCCAAGCCACATCGATACCACGCAGTTTATCTTGTATCTATTTATCGATCTATCTATATATCTATCTATCGTTCTATCTTTTGCTTCCAACTCACACCGATACCACAGTTTATAGGGTATCTATCTATCTATCTATATATCTATCTATCTATCTATCTATCGACAGTTTATAGGGTATCTATATATCTATCTATCTATCTATCTATCGTTCTATCTTTTTGCTTCCAACTCACACCGATACCACAGTTTATAGGGTATCTATCTATCTATCTATCTATCGACAGTTTATAGGGTATCTATCTATCTATCTATCTATCTATCTATCGTTCTACCTATCTATCTATCGTTCTATCTTTTGCTTCCAACTCACACCAATACCACAGTTTATAGGGTACCTATCTATCTATCTATCTATCTATCTATCTATCTACCTATCTATCGTTCTACCTATCTATCTATCTATCTATCTTTTTGCTTCCAACTTACACCGTTACCATAGTTTATAGGGTATCTATCTATCTACCTATGTGAGGTGGCCGAAATTTTTCACCCGACCTGAGTATGTGTGTATAGATCTGTCGTCTTCTGAGGGTATTATGTCTCCGGGCTCACACGTGCAAATACGCCAAAACATGCAACAACAGAGGTCAATCTCTCTCTCTCTCTCTCTCTCTCTCTCTCTCCTTCTTTACATACTATACTTACTTACTTAATACTCACTCACTAACTCACTTACTTACTTGTTACTTACTTACTTAGTTACTCACCTACTCACCTACTCACCTACTTGCTTACTTGCTTACTTGCTTACTTACTTACTTACTTACTTACTTACTTACTTACTTACTTACTTACTTACTTACTTACTTACTTACTTACTTACTCAATCACTTACTTACTTACGTACTTACGTACTTACTTACTTACTTACTTACTTACTTACTTACTCACTTACTTACTTACTCACCTACTCACCTACTTACTTACTTACTTGCTTGCTTACTTACTTACTTACGTACTTACTACTTACTTACTCACTCACCTAATTACTTACCTACTTACTTACTCACCTACTTACTTTACTTTACTTTACTTTACTTTAATTTGCTTTGCTTTGCTTTGCTTTTGCTTTTGCCTTTGCCTTTGCTTTTGCTTTTACCTTACTTTACTTTACATACATATATACATACACATACATACATACATTCTATCTATTCTATCCATCTATCTATCTATCTATCTACCTATCTATCTACCTACCTACCTACCTACCTATCTATCTATCCATCTACCTACCTACCTACCTATCATACGTACATACATAAATGTATATACGCAGAGCGCTGGAGAATTTCGAAAACCTTCTTAACTACACTAAAGTCCGTTACCATGCATACCCGGTACGTACATACTCATACATACATAGACTGTCTGTCTATCTATCTACTTGTTCCATTTATTTTTATCCGTCACCTCCACAGCACAGGTTACCGGTAAAACTACATGTGAGGCGCGCTGTCTGTCTACCTACCTACCTGCAGATCTCGTTGCGTAGTGATGGCTCGCCTACCTACCTACAAACCTACCTACCTACCTATGCTGCTGTCTGTCTACCTACCTACCTGTAGATCTCGTCTCGTAGTGATGGCTCGCCTGTCTGTCTGCCTACCTATCTACCTATGCTGCTGTCTGTCTGTCCGAATTTTCACGTGTTTTGCGGGCACGGTCAGTTCGGCTCGCAAAACACGCCAAATTTGTAGCTAAGTCGCATGATATGTCGGAAATGAAACGTAGGTGACGTCTGGGATGGCTGTGTTGCACTTGGGACATAGTGAGCGATCACTACGAGACGAGATCTATCTACAGGTAGGTAGGTAGGTAGGTAGGTAGACAGACAGACAACAGCATAGGTAGGTAGGTAGGCAGACAGACAGGCGAGCCATCACTACGAGACGAGATATATCTACAGGTAGGTAGGTAGGTAGGTAGGTAGACAGGCAGACAGCATAGGTAGGTAGGTAGGTAGGCGAGCCATCACTACGAGACGAGATCTACAGGTAGGTAGGTAGGTAGGTAGACAGACAGCAGCATAGGTAGGTAGGTAGGTAGGTAGGTAGACAGACAGCAGCATAGGTAGGTAGGTAGGTAGGCGAGCCATCACTACGAGACGAGATCTACAGGTAGGTAGGTAGGTAGATAGGTATTTAGGTACGTAGGTAGAGAGGCAGACAGAGCAGCATAGGTAGATAGGTAGATAGATAGGTAGGTAGGTAGGTAGACTGCAGCATAGTCTTAAATTTATAATTGTTATCTATCTATCTATCTATCTATCTATCGACCTATCTATCTATCCGTAGATTCTCAAGCAACTGGCCCCTCCGACCCCACCCCCTGCGGCGACGGAAGTGGTATTATAATACTGATACAAATATATACATACAGATACATACACAGACAAATATACTCATACATACACATACAAATATACTCATACATGTACATATACATATACATACCCCTCCGGCCCACCCCCCTGCTGCGACAGAAGCGGTATTATACTGATACAAATATACACATACAGATACAGATACAT
>WBZZ01003523.1:110000-112500 GCA_019918135.1 Paulinella micropora
CTTAATCGCATCGATATCTATCTATCTATCTATCCATCTATCTATCTATCTATCCATCCATCTATCCATCTATCTATCTATCCATTCCTGTATGTATTTCTGTCTGCAGTCGTTGCCTCCCCTTTAATCGCATCGATATCTATCTATCTATCTATCTATCTATCTATCTATCTACCCATCTATCTATCTATCTATCTATCCATTCCTGTATGTATTTCTGTCTGCAGTCGTTGCCTCCCCCTTAATCGCATCGATATCTATCTATCTATCTATCTATCTATCCATCTATCCATTCCTGTATGTATTTCTGTCTGCAGTCGTTGCCTCCCCCTTAATCGCATATCTATCTATCTATCTATCTATCCATCTATCTATCTATCCATTCCTGTATGTTTTTCTGTCTGCAGTCGTTGCCTCCCCCTTAATCGCATCGATATCTATCTATCCATTCCTGTATGTATTTTTGTCTGCAGTCGTTGCCTCCCCCTTAATCGCATCGATATCTATCTATCTATCTATCTATCTATCTATCTATACATCTATCTATCTATCTATCTATCCATTCCTGTATGTATTTCTGTCTGCAGTCGTTGCCTCCCCCTTAATCGCATCGATATCTATCTATCTATCTATCTATCTATCTATCTATCTATCCATCCATCCATCCATCTATCGATCTATCTATCCATTCCTGTATTTATTTCTGTCTGCAGTCGTTGCCTCCATCTTCATCGCTTTGCTTTCTCCTTAGAGACCCTGTCTTTGATATATCTATATATATATAGCATCGATCGATCATAGATGCTTTTGTCTCCAGATATGCAGCGCTGATAGACCAAACATATCCATTTATCTTATCTTCACGTTGTTGTTTTTTTTTTTTTTTTTTTTTTTTTTTTTTTTTTTTTTTTTTTTTTTTTTTTTTTTTTTTTGTGTGTGTGTGCAGTCGTTTCCCCCCTCTGAGAGCCTGTCTTCGATCCTGATCGCCCGTCTGGTCCATCCATCCATCCATCCATCAGTCAATCAATCACATGAAAGCATCTAATGGTAATTACCCTAAATGTGGTCAACTTCCCAGAAAGTTTTTTTAATTTTCTAAATTTCAAAATTTTTATGTGGTCAAGTTCCCGGAAATGTGGTAATTACCATGGTAATTACTATTGTATGCTTTCATGTGAATCAATCAATAGGTGAGTGAGGGACGGCGACGCAGCCCCCCGTCCGACTTTTGTGCCTTTCGGACTATAGAGGTGTGCTGTTAGTACAAGTAGGGGTGGTAGTAGTAGTAGTAGGAGGAGGAGGAGTGGTAGTAGTAGTCAGGAGTAGTAGTAGTAGTAGTAGTAGTAGTAGTAGTAGTAGTTGTTGATGTTGTTGTTGTCAGTAGTAGTAGTAGGAGGAGTGGTAGTAGTAGTCAGTAGTAGTAGGGGTAGTAGTAGTAGTAGTAGTAGAAGTAGTAGTAGTAGTAGTAGTTGTTGTTGTTGTTGTCAGTAGTAGTAGTAAGTAATAGTAGTAGTAGTAGTAGTAGTTGTTGTTGTTGTCAGTAGTAGTAGTAAGTAATAGTAGTAGTAGTAGTAGTAGTTGTCAGTAGTAGTAGTAGTAGTAGTAGTTGTCAGTAGTAGTAGTCGTAGTAGTAGTTGTTGTTGTCGTTATTATTATTATTATTATTATTATTATTAGTAGTAGTAGTAGTAGTAGTTGTTGTTGTTGTTGTTGTTGTAGTCTAGTAGTTGTAGTAGTTGTTGTTGTTATTGTTATTATTATTATTATTATTATTATTATTATTATTATTGTTATTATTATCATTTTATCATTATCATTATTATTATTATTATTATTATTATTATTATTATTATTATTATTATTATTATTTATTATTATTGTTATTAATGTATATATGTATCCATGTATCTATGAATGGTGTATAATACGTAGGACGTTGCCACCCACTGCTGTCTACAGTACCTAGAAATCAAACGGCAGGTGATTGATTGATCTATCTATCTATCTATCTATCTTTCCATCCGTCTATCTATCTATCTATCTATCTATCTATCCATCCATCCATCCATCAATCAATCAATCAATAGATAGATAGATAGATAGATAAGCAAATACATGGACAAGGACGTAGCCACCCACTGCTGTCTGCAGTACCTAGAAATCAAACGGCAGGTGGTTGATTGATTGATTGATTGATGGATAGATAGATAGATAGATAGATAGATAGATAGATAGATAGATAGATAGATAGATCGATAGAAAGATAAGCAAATACATAGACAAGGACGTAGCCACTTACTGCTGTCTGCAGTACCTAGAAACCAAGTGAGTGAGTGAGTGAGTGAGAGTGATTGATTGATTGATTGATTGATTGATTGATTGATTGATTGATAGATAGATAGATAGATAGATAGATAGATAGATAGATAGATAGATAGATAGATAGATAGATAAGCAAATACATACACAAGGACGTAGCCACCCACTGCTGTCTGCAGTA
>WBZZ01003523.1:120000-127500 GCA_019918135.1 Paulinella micropora
TGACTTTGGCCACAATCTCCTTCACACTGGCGTCTTTCAGCGCCTCATCCTTGCGGTCGAAAGTGCAAAAATCAAAGCCCCCAAGATCTAGTCCTCGCTCTTTGCCCTTTTCTATGAGCTTCACAATTTCGGGCTTGTCGTCTCTGCGCACGACAGGAACGATGACTTTGCCCGCGTCCACGGCACAGCGGATCTCTTCCTGGCATGTTGCTTGTGAAAAGTAGCTGTTTTGTCCGTTGTCGGTCACCACCGCGATGAAGACGTCCGAAGTCCGTATTGCCTTAAGCTTTTCTGTATCATTGACGTTTCGTTTGTTGTCCTCCTCCCCGTCCTGCCAGCAAGGTCTGCCTACCTTGCGAAGCGAATCATGCAGCTCACTGGCGATCAGTTTGGCGTCTTCATCTATGTGTGAATAGCTCAGAAAAAAACTCCAACCAGCCTTTGCTTGCTGGCCACGCACATCATCATGCCTGCTCAAGCCCCAAAGCACAGTCAAGCCCTCGCGCCCGGTCGCCCATGGCTGCTCGTCCAGCACCTCGCAGATCTCATCGCCAGCCTGGGACGTGTCCCTGGCAGGGCCTCGTCCTTTCAGAACACAGTTCTGGCAGAGCAAGTGTGCGACGCAGGCCGATTCTTCTGCGCGGCCCCAGCGAGGAAGGCGAAGCACTGTGAGCACCTCTCGAACGAAGCTGGACGCGTAGTGAAACAAGAAGCCCTTCGAACCCGCCACACACCTGTGAACCAACAAACATGGAACAGACTGCAATGATGACTGCAATCTATGCAAATTAACTGTTTCGATCTTTGCGCAGGTGCTGATAAATTATTTCAGCGTCATATTACATGGATGCACAAGTACATCAAGCATAGCCAAATTATCTACAGTTGAACACAGCTTGCAAATGTATGTTGTAACTCATATAGACGGACAGGAAAAGTTCGCGTCCTTGCTCGTCCAGCACCACACGCACCGCTCCCTTGTCGCCTGGGTGCGGCTGGTCCACCTCTCGGAAACAGAACTCATGCGTGCCGAAGTAGATTGCCAAGCGCTGAGCACACAAGTTGCACAGCAAGCACAAGATTTTCGAAGATTTTTACAGCATCAGACAATACAAAAGAGAACACATTGTCAAGAGGTATCCACTAGCTTCTTCGCACCATACCTCAGGGCCCAGTTTCTTACTTAGGAGTCGGGGGGCCAACACAGCCATGAAGCCTGGTGGGAAAAGTAGTTCGGTAGTCTTTCGCTGGGGAAAACTTGACCCCCGCCGCCAAGCAGCGCTCACCGAAACCGAGACCCAAGTCCCGAGGCGCGAAGATGACGCCGGAGTATCGCTCACCCACGCTGCTAGGAATCATGACTTTCTCTGCGCTGCTGATGTCTGTGGATGGCTGGCGGAACAGTGGGAGGGGCTGTGTGGCTGCAGCCTGAGAGTCTTCTGTAGGTTCTGGTGCTGGTGCCGCAGCGGAGAGCGACTCATGCTTGTGGCTGAGGGGTGCAATTACATCTAGCATTTGCAGGAATCGCAGCACCTACATGTTAGTGGAGAAGCAAACGAAAGGTAAAACGAAACGGCAGATCTAGAGGGCCATAGGTCCCTTTCTATGATGTATAAAATTCCGTGCAATGAAAGCAATGATTCATGACATGATCACGTTCAGCTCTATGTATATGCAAATTCTCAAGTTGGTGCATGCTAAGGTCTCGCGGTTGCAACCTGGGCAACGTCTTCTTCCCTGGCAAGCTTCGGCCCCACTTTGCAATGCAGGCAGAGCCGTTTACGAGAAATCGACTCGGAGCAGCCGGAGCACACATTTATATAGCACTTGTGGCAGTAATGGTGTTTGCGAGTCATCGTCCACGCCTTGTTACAGACTTGGCATTTGTCCATTTTGCTTTTTCTGCGGTCAGCTTGAGAAGCTCGCTTGGCTTTTTTTTTGGCGTCAATAGCAGCATCGTCTGCCTCTTCCGATGCCTCTTGTTCCGAAAGCGTAGGCACCATGGAGGCGGGCCAGCGTTCTTCCAGTAGAGCTTTTTGAACATCCTGGCGAGATACCCCTCCTCGGTTGGTCTTCAAGCCTGTGTCATGATTCAGAATAAGTTGTCTCCTTTTGGATTTACCTTGTGACTACTACTACTACTACTGATACTACTGATACTACTACTACTACTACTACTACTACTACTACTACTACTACTACTACTACTACTACTACTACTACTACTGACTACTACTACTGACTACTACTACTACTACTACTAAGCTAACAGCAACAACAATAAGAACGTCAACGACCACACTAATAATGTAATACTAACCGTAGAACGGATGCTCGTGGGGCCGAACAATGACTGCCAGAGCAAGAGCAAGCCAAACCGGACTGCACAAAAGCAACACAAGTGCAATAGTAACAATATTAATACGCAAATGCCAACTAAACAGCAGTCACCAAAAAGGTTTTCGTCAAAGTCTACCAATGCATTGTGTTTCATATACTTGTCATACACACAGAGAACAAGGAAAATGTGTTCAAGAAAGCTGCAGATAGCAGTATGGATCCCAAACTCTTCCTCTACAATCTCACGCTGATACACCCATACCCAGCGAAATAAAAATATTAACATAGTCTGAATTTTTTAACTGACATTTTGTGTGAATCGAAAACAGAAGTAAAAGAATAATTGCAGTCATAGAGCCGACATTGACCGAGCTCAATTGTAGTAACCATGCATCGGGTGATTGTCTAGTGCACTCACCTGAGCACGAGCTCAGTTCCGAACTCCATCACATCGCCTTGGTAGATCAGTTCTCGAAGCACCAGCTGTATAGAAGAGCAACATCAATAATGAAACTAATGCATATACTTTGCATGAAATTCGTAACATTGTACAGGACGACGTAATTATGTTATACATATATATGAAATATTTATATATGTATGATAATAGATTTGTTCGTGGGTGTCGTTCAAATTGTATGTAGCCGCAATGAGAATTATGTCTTCACAATCACCTCAGGAGCGCTCGTGGGAAGAAGAGATTTTACTATCTCTAAAGCCTCTGCATAGGACGCGTGCCACTTCGTCTGAAACATTTGCAAAACATCATTTCAAAATTATGAAGTCACTTTGACAATTTTATGAAGCTTGGTAGTAACTTGAGTTTCATTCTACCAGGTGTTTGTTGCGCCACTTTGCTAGCCCATCTTGAGCCACCACCAAAAACTCGGGCACGTTCGCAAGATCCGGGATGCTGCGCACACGACATGGCAATCAATCAAGTACAAAATGTCATTTTTGCCTCCAAGTTCGCGGCTTATTTGGACAGGGGGTTAAAGCGCTATCCAAAACACACTCATGCTGGACCTGAGCAAGTTGCGACCGGCTCGGGCAACGCGCTTCCGGAGATCTTCCAGCATCGCGGGCGCCTTTTCAGTCTCGCAGTCCACTAGCATGCCCGAAGCGTCCAGGTGCGCGTGCTTGAATTCCGAGCTCAGTCTTGGGGCAAGCTACAGCAGCCCAGACCGCTGTAAAACAGCTTGCAAGGAGGGAAAGACTCGTGCAATAGATTTCAATACTCGACTAAAAGTCATACATGTATGTTACTATGGACTAAGAATATATACACAGTCGTCATACACATTCATGATTCCAAATGAATCAAGGACATACTTGAAAATGTTGGGATACCTTTGAAATAATGTTTTTGCACTTTGATTTTTTTTTTTTTTTTTTTTTTTTGTAGTAGTAGTAGTAGTAGTAGTAGTAGTAGTAGTAGTAGTAGTAGTAGTAGTAGTAGTAGTAGTAGTAGTGGTAGTAGTAGTAGTAGTGGTAGTAGTAGTAGGAAAATAGATTAGTAGAGCCAGGGTTGCAATGTCGATGTATCAATAACAACAATAATTTCAACATATTTACAATTTTCAACAATGTGCACGTGCCAACCTGTTGCAGCCACTCCTGTGTGCACTGCAGCTGAGGCGGCTCCAGCTGGTCTTGATGTGTGCACACCAACACCGTGCAACAGGCGCGATGGTATGGGCCCAGCGAATCTCTACACAATCGAGGGGAGGAATAGGTGCGGGCAGGGGGGGTTGAATGTAGTCATGATTGAAAAAGAGTATTCATTTGGAACATTTACAACCTTGGCTCAGTTTAACGATATGCAGTTTGATGAAGTTAGTGTGAAATTACAATCGTACTTAAATTGTTAAATGAGCGACTGTACTGAATGCTTGCGTACAGAACTCGATTTTTTTTTTTTTTTTTTTCATGAGCAGAAGGAAATTCTGATGATCCAAAGGAACTTACAACGCACTGAGCCAAAGTCTCAGCTGCTGCTCCCGGGTGCGCTCGTCATCGGTGGCTTTGCAGACCAGTAGGAAGACAGCGCAGTCGGCCGACAAGAAGTGCAGATTGGTGGCGTAGAACTCGGGCTGGCCCGGCAGGTCCCGCACCATCCAATGCAGCCCCGCCTCTGAGTCCTGCACACAGTGCGTCAAACAATGCGCAATTGGACATAAAAAAGCAAACAAAGGGAAAATTTCTAGAATATCCGATATTGTATGCATGATAGTATGTCTCTACCGAACAAGTAAAACATTTGATTGCATTCGTGATAGTTAGTCACGAATACGATTCGCGAAGATTGTTTTCTGAAACGAAGAGTACTTTCTTTTGCTAAGCTGCAGTCAATAGATCCACCCTCTTTTATGCCATGACATTTTGGAAACACTTCACTGACTGTCTGTTGCATTGTTTGTGTAAGCCATTCCGAGTGGATATTCATCGGGTTGAGAATGCACCAGGCAGTTGAAGAGCAGCACGCTGGTAGTTCGCTCCAGGCGACTCCATTTGGCAGTCTTGCGCTTCAGTGAAGGCGCTAACCAGCCCCGCTCCAGCAGCGTCGACTTGCCCACTTTGAAATTGCCCACCGTTACTAACTGCAGATCAGACATAGCGGCAATCAATCGCAAGTATCAACTATTGAAAGGACTGCAAAATTTCATGGTCATTTATCGATAAGAGGTAACACTGGGAGGGACAAATAGCGAAGAATTATTCCAAAATTATATTTTGTACTTTCTGACAGCGTGGTGGACTGAGAACAAGTAAAGCCTAGTAACATGTGGCGCACGTTCAAACAAGAGGCTGTTGGGTAATTACGCAAAAGTACATAGAAATTCTCTGACCTGCAGCCGCGTCCGCGGTATTTGTTTTAGCTTTGAGCTTCCGAGTCGCAACAGCTGCAGCACCTGAGCAGCACCCGACAAGATCTAAGGTTGTATCCCTCCTAAGCTACCAAGGTTGGCGATATTAACATACTTGAATTCCTGCGTCCACGCCTAAGACGTTAACGTCACTGCGCGCCCGTCTTCCCAACTCATCATCCCGCTTCAGCAGCTCTATGACGTCAAGAGTCAAAATAGAAGATTTGGCTGCAGATAATACATTGCATTATCTAAGTTGAGAGGATTTCAAGTGACTGCCTGTAGAGTACCTGCATTTCGGCTGACCAGCAGCTTCTGTAGCTTACCAAAGCGCTTGGGGTCTCCGAGCTCTGCTGGGACCGTTGTCAATTGATTGGAACGCAGATCCAGCTCCTCTAGAAACGTTAAATCGCTCGAAACTAGCACCGACAAGTCGTCGTCTGTCAAGCCGATCGCGTTGAGTCGCAGGCGCCGCAGATGCTGGTGTTTCTGCAATGTGTCAGCAAACATGACATCTTGCTGCATTTGAGCTCAAATAAAGTTGTACATGTGAGAATCTTTTTAAGACCTACAAGTGACATTTGGTATCTACTTGTCTGGTCTCTTGCTCTCTCTTCAGCGACTTTTTAATTAATTCAAAGAATATCATTCCCCCTTTTGATACTTTTTTTCTCCTTCAAGATCTGTCTTTTTTGTCTTTATTTGATCATTTGATTCTCAAAGTTTGTGTGCTTTCCTCAATGACATCTACACGCTAGGTTGAGACTAGGAAAAAATAAACAAGCTAAAATACACAAAACTAAATTATTATTTTGTATTGTACTATAAATATATTGTAACCTTGATAATGAAAATCACAATAACAGTCATACTTATTACTATGACATGAAAAGCAACATTGCATAATACACAAATGATCTGAGTTAAGCTGGCTAACCGATATCCAGACAAGGAGCTCCTGGAAATAAGAATGATGAGCGATCTTAGAGGACTGCAAGACTAGCTCTTGTAGATTGGTTCCCTAGCATACCAGCAACAGATAGTAGGGTGTGATGAATACAGGCATTGATGTTTTAACATTTAAAATGAATACAAGTTTCATGCTATGCAACAAACAACAATTGCTGAACGCGCGCTAGATCTCGGGACCATACTAGTCACTGACAAAAACGAATGATTAATCTTAAAATATTACTAGTTTTACACTATGTTTCTGCTGTTATCCTTGCAAATATTAGCAGCAAGAGCAATCACAAATAGTTTCGTAGAAACACATATACAACATATTATACTTCAGTCTGGTATGTTGGGAGTTCACCTTCTCAAAAAGGACTTTGTTGTCAAGAGGCCCCACTAATCCGACACGGGCTGCTCCCTAGCACAAGACATGTTTTAAGTCAACACGCAAACACAATATTACACACAAACTCTCTCGCGCACACAAATGCGACTGCAAAAATCAAAGTCAATCTGAGGTTGAGATCCGACTGCAAAGCTCCTGCAGCTCGGTCACGCGCGATCGATTAGTCTGGCAAGAAAAATAAACAAGTGACAACTTAGGTACTTGTCTGGTAATGCTGCTTCTACTGTCACTTTATATGTTGATGTTATATAACTTATATATATACTGTGACGTATAATGAACAAATGGATGAATAGAGAGATAGATATGGTGCATGCGTGCTTGCCTGCACATACATACGTGCATAATACACATGTACATATAGATCTATTGTTAGACACATACATTGGAAAGATATGATCTTAGTCTACATTATTATCAAATATATGCTATTTTAGAATGGATTAAGATAAATAACCAACATAAACAAATATTGATGCTGTTACAGCAAAAAGTCCTGCAACTATTTCCAACATGACTGATACATATTGAGGATTTTTTCTTTGTTACATATCTTGTAGAGATTTCGCAATGATCCCTGCTTTTCTATTTCAAGTTGCCAATCAATCTATAATATAACGCATACTTCTAATTTGCACACACCAGTCAGATGTAATATTGCAAGTTGCCAATCAATGTATAATGTAATGCATACTTCTAATTTACACACATCAGTCAGACTAAGGTAAGACACAAGACGGGACGCACACGGAAGTGCTCAGGTCCGACCTCAACAATCCTCAACGCCTTCTTGTTCTCTCCATTGTTCTCTATTCCATCCAGGTTCGTGAGGGTTGCGTTATTCTGCATAGCAGCAACAACCATAGATTGAAAAAAATATACACGAAATTAATTTGAAAATAAAGCCATTCAATATTACACACAAGTGAA
>WBZZ01003523.1:130000-180000 GCA_019918135.1 Paulinella micropora
ATATATCTCATTCGCAATCCAAGAACGAATGTTTATATAGTGAAAGAACCGAATAATCAATTTGACAAAAATGATATTAAAGTTGAAACAAGTGATGGAAAACATTTGGGTTATGTGGCGAAAGAACTAGCAAAAGAAATAAACGAGAAACTACCAGAAAAACGAAAAGTTCATTATAAAGTATATGGTGGCGGTCTAGGTAAGAATTACGGAATGGAGATAACAATTCAAGTAAAACAATAAGAATTAATTTTTAATTTATATAATTATGATTATTATTATATAACAATATATACAGTTTTGGTTTTGGTGAAGCTTTTTCAAAAGGTTCTATGCCATCACAAAGCGGACCGGTCGGCTCTGTAAAGTTAGGGCGACCTGCTAAATATACATCTGATGAAGAAAAGAAAAAAGCTCATTACGAGGCTTCAAGAAGATATGTCTTAAAAAAACCCAGAAATGTATAGAAAAGCTGGTGTTTCATATTATGAAAGGAATAAAGAAGCCATATCTGCGAAAAGGAAGGAGCGATATGCTATGAAAAAGAAACAAAAAATGGAAAGTGTTGTAGAAGTTGAAATACGGTAAAACTAATTACCCTTACAATTAATTATTTTTTTCCAATAAAATTTTTTTTTCATTAATATAATTATCATCTAAACAAATAGCACAACTATAATATAAATCATTGGGATTAATTCCAAACCAAAAAATCTATTCCATAATATACCTCATACAAAATGTCATACAAGCCACCTCTACCCCCTAGACCAAACAAGAAGAATGTGGAACTATTACAAGCGAAGGCTAAGCTGAGAAGGGTTGAAACGAAAGATAAAAGAAACCGCCAGGACCTTTTATCTAACATTCGTAGTAATACAAAAGCAAATCTCCGCGAGGCTAAGACTAGGGAAGCGAAGAGACGAGAGTTTAGAGCAAACGATTACGAAGTTAGGAGGGATAACCAGCTGAACTCTCTCACATTCAAATTTAGGGACTTAGATATAAGCTTCTACGATACTGACACCTTGGAAGAGAAGGTATTGATACCCGCTATAAGATATGCCAGAAGGGAAGGGATGACGAGTAATGCGGATGTCAATATATCTATAACATACTCCACCGCTCCTGCTAATGAGCGATACGACCACTATCTAAAAAAGAAAAGTTTTAATTCATTTCAACTCCGACAATACGATACCGTATTTATGGATGCTCTGAACGAGTTCAACATAAACAATATTGAAGCCAGCGATAGAGGATATGAAAGAAACATAAGATATGTGGAAATAACCATAGTTCAAGAAAACGGTGGAGGATGCTATGAAGGAAAAACCGAAAAGAGGGAGAAGGTTGAAGAAGGTAGAAAGATATCACCACCCAGCAAAAACAACAACTGCTTATTCTTCTTATGTAAGGATATTCTAAATATTAAACCGATGAACAAGAACCGCTGTAATATCGTCCGAGCCGAATTCAACCTTCCACCAAACTCGCCAGTACCATTTTCAATAGCGGTTGAAATATTGAAAAAATATGTTAAGGAAGGGAAAACTTATGAAATAACCGACCATATTATGAAGCAGACATTCAGCACAAATGAAGAAGGGCAGGAACCCGACAAACTAATCTTTTTGGAGAATAACCACTATTACGGATTGGTTAAGCAATTCAAGAAGCGGTGCGAAGACTGCTTAAAGTTATATTTGAACAAACATAAATGTAATCTCAACAGGAAAAAATTTGCTGATATTAGATTGAAAAAGAATGGTAAAAGACACTTAATAACTAAACTACACACAGAAGAAAAAATAAATAACGACCAAGTTCTCCATTACGATTTGGAAACATTTAGAAATAAAACCATCGCGGTCGGATACGATATCCACGACTGCTACATAGTCGGATATACTCAGGGGTCTGAGGGTTTCAAATACATAGCTGGTAAAGATTGTATAAGTCAATTCGTAGACCTACTAATAGAACGAGGCGAGAAGGCAAAAGCAGGATGGGTGCCGAAGGACAAAAAAGATAAACCGCCCGTTCTATATGTTAATGGTTTTAACGGAGCGAACTTTGACCACTACTTCATACATCAAGAATTAATTAAAAGGGGTATTAAGATTAAGTCTTCAAAAATTAATAACGGCTCTATTATCTGCTTAGAGTTTGAAAATGTTAAGATGTGGGATATGTGTAAGCATACCCAAGGAAGTCTTAAAGCAAATCTGGAAAGTATGGGATGCGAAATCCTCAAAGGCGATTTTGACCACGAGCAAGCCCGCAGATGGGAAGATATGGAAGAAAAGATGAAGCAAGACTGTTTGGCTTATCTAAGGAATGATGTTATGGGTTTGAAGGAATTATACGATAAGTTAAACACAACGATATTTACAGCTCACAAAGTCAATCTAACTTCATACATCTCAACTTCAAGTCTCGCTTTTAACATATGGAAAAAATATGTAGACGGTAAATACGAGGTGAGACTTCCAACGGTGGAGCAGGAAAGAGCATTTAGAAAAGCGATTATCGGCGGAAGGACTTACCCATCTAAGAGGCGGTTTATTTCTAAGCAGTATGAAAGATATTTGAAAAAAGAGATATCCTTTGACGAAATAATAGACTACCTAGTAGATGCGGATGTCGTATCTCTATATCCAACCGCGATGTTATTAGCTTTTATGGTTGGCGACATACTGGAAACAATCGGACCATTTGACCCGCGAAACCTTCAAATCGGTATTTACAACCTTGACTACATCTCACCCAAAAACATATTACATTCAAGGATTGGACAGCGAGACAAAATGGGGTCTCTTAAATGGCGACTAGAAGATATGAAGGACCAATGGCTGACGAGTGTAGATATTGAGGATATGGTGGCCGAAGGATACGAAGTCCGCATTCATAAAGGATACTACACTGCCAAATCTGAACGTGTCTTTGCCAAATACATAGACGATATGTTTAAGGCGAAGGAAGATGCGGAGAAAGGTAGCCCGCAATATTTGCTCGCCAAATTGTTTATGAATAGTCTATACGGTAAGATGATACAGAGACCGATACCTTCAATAACAACATATATACAAACTAATGAAGATTACTGGAAATTCTGGAATAGCAACCAAATAACTGACATAGTTAAATTTACGGACCAACAAGGAAAAGACTTATGGCACATATCGGGCTTACCTCGCAATCCGATTTTATTAGAGAGTAGCATAACAAAGCCTTCACACTATGGGGCATTCATACTAGCATACAGCCGTCGTATTATGTTCAACTATATTAAGGAAGCAAACCCGAACGGAACCATTGAAGATGATTTTTACTACACCGACACAGATAGCTTACAAATCCACACGAGATGTGCGAGATATATAAAGAATATGGGTAATAAGAAACTTGGCGGTATAAGCGATGACTTAGGCGATGGATGTAAGATAATAAAAGGTGTGTGGATAGCACCAAAATTGTATATGTTAGAATTTACGACGAAAGATGCTTTCACAGCTGGTATGACGAAAGACGACCTCAAACATATATCAAAGGGTGTTCATATAGAAACTGCTGAAAATGGAGTTAAAAGATATTTCCATTTTAGGGGTAAAGGATTAGATGCTCATCAGCTAAACTATGATGTATATGATAAGATGGATAAAGGCGGTAGCATTGAAAATGTAAAGGGCTTTCAAATGAAAAAAATACACATTGATAGAAACAGCAAACAACAACAAGTCCCACATTTTAGCATTCTACATATGACGAATGTTAAAAAACAAGTTAATGAGAATAAATGGGCGGGTCGTAAGTTCATTAACGATAATGACAGCATCCCACTCGGCTTCAACATTCGCGGTTGAATTATAAATAAATTTTTTTGGCTCCTTTCCCTTTGAAGCTCCTGATTGTATGAATTCCTTTTTTTGGTTTCACTAACTTAGTATTTACAGCCGTAGCACCCATTAACGATACTGGGTCAAATGCGGTTCGGTAGTTCGTGGTTAGCTTCGCGGTCTTCGCCCTTTTCCCTTTTGGATTTACCTTAACTGCTACTCGGTCAATCACTCCTTCCACAAAGTCTCTTGTGCTACTGCCTTTATTGTATGTGGTCGCCCTTACCCCAGTCTGTCTGCTCAGGTCTTTTGCGATTGTTCCACCAAGACTATGACCCGTCAGCTCTACATTATCCTTACCATATTTTTTTATCACTTCATTAACCAGCTTCTGCTCTTCTTTATATCTTGGAGTTCTTTTTAATACTCCCTTTACCAATGCGACATCGGTGAGTAAGTCTCGCTTATCCGCACTCCCCCTAAATGCCACAATCGCCTTACCATCTTTCTCATACACCGTTGATTTTTCTTTGCTTGCGACTGGCTTCCATCCGTCAGCACCTTTTCTATCCGACGAAGACAAATAGACATCCTCTGATAAATCCGCATTACCTCCTTGTAGGGGCCTGCTCCCCCTACGACCCCGCCGAGGGTTTGAAAGGGCTTGTCCTTTCCATTCCTTGCCAGCCTTTTTCAATGCCTCCCCATAGCTTATACCGTGTTTAGCAGAGTAAGCCTTAACGAACTTTATCCACTCGCTCATTCTATATTATTAATTATTTAATTTTTCCTACCAACTATATACCCCCTACAATGTCCGCCCTTACTAGACTGTGCGAGAAGTTCCAACAACTATCAATTGAAAGCGAAAATAAATCGTTTTCTCTTGCCGATGTTCAAAAGGTAATCCACGACGAAATAAAAGCGATTGAAGAAATGAGAAATGCTCAACCCAAAGACACATTTCACTTCGGGAAATACAAGGGCAAAAAAATAGAAGACATTGCGAAGATTGACAAGCCATATATTGAATGGTTGGTCCGTCAGCCTTGGGTCCAAAATAAAGACGAATTGAAAAAGCATTTATCGTAGGTAATACATTTTACCTCTTATATTTATTTCTTTTTTTATAACCCGCAGTATTGCTTTCTGTTTGTGGAAGTCGCTAAATTTGGTGAAATGCGGTTCTTTTAATAAGCCGTCTTCAACTTCTACTTCCCTATTCACTTCAAGGTATTGTTGAAGGATGTCTTTGAATTGTATGATGTCAAAGTGGTGGTCAATATGGACATCAACCCGCTCATATATATCGCCACTTATTTCGCATATGTATCGGGGTTCCACGAATACATCAATAGCCATAAGGTCAAGATATTCTTGTATTTGTGGTCTTATTGTATTCCTGCTCGCATCTTTTATTACTCTCGCCATTTTTTTTAATTTGCTAAGGCCTATGAGTTCAACACAGCAATTCCACGAAAACGGCTTACCATCTACACGAAAGTGTTTGCTTCCTGTTGTCAAATTACTTTCAACATCAATGATGCCATTTTTTAGACAAGGGTGATGGGTTATTAGGTCTAGCACGAAATTGCTATCTTCTGGGTTCAGCACTTCACCATCGTTATATTTGTTTATCATTCTTCTTATGTAGGATTTGATAGATGCTTTTGTTAGAAACCGCCTACCACCAACAAAATACAACTTACGACTGTAAAACATTATTATATATATTATCATTCAGAAAAATATTACAAAAATAATTATATATTCACATCATTGGTCTTCTAAGAAATTAACGATAACACTCACATTTCCTCCTCCGCCAGCAGAGACAGACTTTTGTAAAAATGTTAGATTTTCACCAGGAGAGAGTTGTATGTCGTAAGTTCGCAGGTCAATAAGCTGGCTAGAAGTAGCATTAACATAAAGTTTAAGAATGACATCCGATATAGTGGCACCACCAAGAGCAGTCGCAGCGGTGTCCTTTGATACCATTGAAGTTTTTGTATCAATATCCGCAAAGTTCTCGCCAGTAAGTGTTCCAGTCGTTTTCACAATCCGCACTATATTAACTTTGGTGTCTTCGTTTGATATGCTCACGAGAGATGGATAAACAATTGAATAATTGGTCACAGCATTAAAAGTTGTTTTATTTTTTATGCTAATAATTGGGCTTTCCGTTGTGCTCGCTGGCTCACTTCCTTCCGCTTCGTTTGATATGCTTGAATTAATAGTGTTGGTGCCCTCAATAAACATACTACAACTGGCTGTTTTCAATGTTTGATTAGCATTACCAGTTCCATAATTTCTGATACAAGCCGAAAAAGGTAGGGTTGTATTTGAAAGACTAACACCCACATTCGCATTCGCATACCTAATTGTATGAACCAGCTGAAATTCTCCACTTGATGGATTTTCTATGTAGAACCTTATAGCACCAAAGCCAAGATATTGAAATTTAATCTGGAATACATTACCTTTGGAGCAGTCTATGATAGGCATAATTTTGGTTCCATCACACGGGTCATCCCAGTTCGCCTGTGCGATAAGTGTCGGCACCCCACCTTTAACACTGGCAATATTCATACCAGTCGCTTTTATTTTGTAAAAATAGAAGCCATTAGTAAAATCACTTTCACCTATGCCAATATATGAATTGTAGTCTTTCGTTTCATCAGTATTCCATAAAGCAGTAAATCGTGTTAGAACTCCCATTCCAGTTCTGTATTTAATTCTTTTTTTACTCGTCAATACAGCATTCGCCGTCGTCTTCACATCTGTTTTAAGTTCGGCCATATTCGCATTAAATGAAATGGTAGCATCAGTTTGAGCTGTTGTCCATATTCGTGTATTGATAGTGTATGGGAAAATCTCTTGTAATACTGGTGTTAATTGGCCGACCAATGCTTCGCCGAAAGCGGTTTTCATACTATTGGTTTCAACATTGCCGTCATATCCGACTTTGACATTAATGAAATCTCCGTCAGGGTCTTGTGCTATCAAATTTCTTTGGTGGCTCATTGTAGGTGCTTTTTTTTCAAAAAACCACCTACGACCTCAAAAAAATGTTTTGTTAGAGTTCCTATATTATCAAAAAAATAAATAATCTATCAAAATTAATTACTACCTATTACCTAACTGGTGGGGGTGCGGGGGCTTGCCCCTGCTTAGGTTCTGGTAATGGTGCCATTCTTAACATTTACTTCATGCTGAGTGACGACAAATGTGTAATGATTGGCAGCAATATTGGCAGTGGTTGCGATAAACTCCCATCGTCGCTCGGTGTCTAGGGATAATCCGCTGATTTCATTTTGGTCCTTGCTCCACAGAGGGCGGGTATTGTCAAAACTATCACACCAAACCCAGTTGTATTGATAAACATTGCTATTCATCAAAGAAGAGCCTTCCAACTTTGGTTTAAGATACATATAGTCTTCTAGTTTTCCAGTTTGACAATCAACATTGAATTCTTGAAGTCGTGCTCCGTCTAGTGTGGTATAAAAAGTTTGGACCTTTGAGCCGAGCAGATTGCTATTGTCATAAGCGGTGTTCTTATTTTCGGTTGTGTTGAATACAGAGTGATAAATCTTCTTAATTCGTCGTCCGTGGCCTCTGTCAAATCTAAGGATAACATTTTGAGAAGTTGAAGCCACTCCGACAGTATTTTTATACAAATAAGAATAATCAATGTTGAAGCTCATACCTTCGGGGCTCATAATCTTCTGTTGAATTGATTGAACAACATCTGGGTTAGTTTCAACAGCTAAGAACAGGCTGAGATTAGTAATAGTAACATTTGAATCCGCCACCGCAACAGTGCCACCACCAGTAGAAAGAGCATCATTGTTATAATAAAAGATTTTGGGTGTCTGTTGCCAAACAATCCGCAAAGTCAAAATTTCTGGAAACATAATAGTTTTATCCAGAGCGAAAATAGTATTGTAAAGCATTCCAAGATTAATCTTAACATTAACACTTGGGCTGGCATTGTTAATAGTTCCAGCTGAAAAATACTTAGCCTCATTAAAAGCAACATTAACGAACTTACTCGTGCCAGTCTCATTCGCAATAAGGGTATCATCGTGTCGGCGGGCATTTGTGGTGGGTTGTGCCATCCAAGCCTTTAATGCGGCCTGAACCTGAGCCTTAGCAACATCAATGCCCGTATCAATTTGCCCCGCCGCATTTCCTGCTATTGCCGAAGCGGCCAATGCTGTTTGTAATGCGGCCAACCTTGTAGCATCACTGGCGGGTTGAAATGTAGTTGTAGCATTACACTTTTGAAGCATACAACCAGCTCCACTTCCATTGTCGTGGTTTTCCAAAGCGAGTAAATCATCAATGGAGGTTTCGGGTTTCCAAATCATCTTGGTGATATTGCCGACTTCGTTAATGTCGCACAGATAAACACCACCTCTCGTAATCAATTGTATCTGCCTAATCGGGGCCAGGCAATCCATAAAGCATTTATTGTAGTTTCCAGCCTTCGCATCTGGGGCATAATTAAAACTCAAAACAGAACGAGCCAAGTTAAAAGGACGGCTGATAAGGTCAAAGTTGCTTTCCTGTCCTCCTGCGGTAGAAACAGTGATATTAATAGAACCCTCACGAGGGGTAAGCTTATTCAAACGATAAGAAGCACTGATGTAGTCAGTCCTGCTAAAATCTAATTCGCCTCCGTGTTGTGTAGGCATTTTAGTAAGTGCTTTTTTCCAAAAACCACTTACGAACTCAAAAACGATTTGTAAAAGGTTCCTATATTAATCCCCCAAAAAAATAAATAATTCTAAAATTAATTGTAAGTGCTTTTTTTCAAAAACCACTTACGATCTCAAAAACTTATATTTTTACTGTGCGGGGTTATAGGGGGAGCAGGCCCCTATCTAGATTTCAACAAATTAAAAAATGATGTAAATAAATTAAAATAATTCGTCTCGCGGTAAATCAACAATGTCATTACAATGCCGAGGCCGTTGAGATTAACTGGCTGGTCGTTTTCGTCAGTCAAGTAGAACCGATACAAATTGCTTGAACTAGTTGATAGTCGTTTGCCGTATTCACTGCCAGAGCCGTCGTAGATAACAGAGCCGAACGGGATTTCATTCGCGGTATATATTTCCTGTAATACGTGATTATCGCCTTCGCCTACTAAATCTGACTGTAAATATAATGTTTTTTCGCCAGTCAAGATTATGACATTTGGGGACCTAATGGTATTATTAGCGAAGAAATATGTTGAGCCGCGGTCAAAACCCATTACTTCGTGAATACGAGTTTCGGTGTCAAATATAAACCGCGGTTGAATGCCTCCATTGTCAGCTACGGTAAATAATAGCTTGCCGTCTTCTGGGTCGGTATCGGTATTGTTGCTTGTTATTGTATATGTGTAGTCATTGGGGCTGTCTGCGGTTAGCACCTCCGCCAGTTTATTCTTTAAGTTATTCATCGTGTAGTTTCCTTCGGGTATCGTAATCAGAGCCTCAAATCCATCTTCGCTCAGAGTAAAAGTATTGTATGGCGAAGAAACAGAATAATACGATTTAGGCACATAGATATGAAGAATTTTACAATGTGTTGGGTTGTCTAGCGATTTCATATCAATGGAGTGTGTGAAATCACTGTCCGTGCCGTTTATCCTATTTTTGCTATTGACATAGTAAATGTTAGAACTCCTGCCTCCCCTATACTCCATCGCAGAGACTAGTCTCCGCACCTCTAATTTTGGATATATAATAGAAAATATATTTTTTGTTTTAATTGCTTCAAATAAAGGTATCAAAACCATAACCGTTCTGGACTTTCAACTCATCGGCTTCTTTTTCTTTTAAGTCCGTCCAACCGCTGGCGAATTTAAAGCGATTCCCTTTCGCCCGCTCTAACAAAAACCTAATACTATGCCACCCGCAGGTATCTGTTGTGTCGCTTTGGTTTTTGACTTGATTAACCTTCATAAGCAGATATGTGTTCGGCTTACTCTTTTCAATAAGCTGTTTCATTTGGTGAAGAAATAGCTCAGTCGGCTTATACAGTGCGAGAGGGTCGTAGATTTCAATAGTGTCATCTTTAATGGTATCAATCCAAACAGCAATCCAATGTGAGCCTGGTTGGCTAGACTTATCCAAGTTCATTATAAATCCATACTTCTTTCTTTTTTCTGGTTTCAGTTTGTTTATTTCGTCGCTCGCCACAGTCCCCAAATACCAATCGTGCTTTTTCATAATGTTGTCTATTTCGTCCGTCATTAGCCCTCTGTATGGGCTTCCAGCCCCTACGACCCCTGGATTTATATCTTTCTCATTTTGTGTTTGTGGTTGAATGGTGTCGGCGGTGATTTCGGGTGTTTTGTTGGCGGTGATTTCAGGTGTTGTGTCGGGTGTGATTTCAGGTGTTGTGTCGGGCGGGGATTCGGTGTTGGTTTCAGGTGTGGTGTCTGGTGTTGGGGTTGGTGATATGTCGGCAATGGTTTCGGTGGTTGGTTGAATACCGAGATTATTTGAAACTTGATTTTTAATGTTTGGGTCGCTTCTCATTTCAGTTACTAAGCTACTTACATAATCCTTCTTCTTCATTTTCTTCTTGTATTTACCCTTCTTCAAATATTTCTTAATTTTTGCTATCGTTAAAAGTTTGTGGATTAATTCCTCCATCGTTTTTGCCCCAGCACCAGCTTGGTTTATTCCCAAATAATCAGCGAGTTTCTTTCTCATTTCATTCTGGTCTATTCCTAAATCAATGCCTTCATCTACTATAACTTGTGCCATACCCGCTGTCGTGTGTTTTCCTTTAACTTTTTTGGGTGGTGGTTTGCCCCGAGCTTTCATTTCTTTTTCCAAAGCAGGGCCCAAAGTTTTGGGTATGTCCAATTTCGGATACTTGTAATCATTTCTTAAACCTGCGGATATGTATGATATTTTATCTTTAATTTCAAAGTGTTTCGCTTTGGCCTCCGCTTGCTTTTTTTCTTGTTCTAATTCTTTTTTGTATTGCTCAGCCAGTTCTTTCTGCTCATCTGCTGATTGGGCATCGGCTATTGCTTTCTCTATTCCTGTGCCAAGTTTGATAAATTCTGTTTTGCTCAAACTTTTAATAAATTTAGTTGTAAAGCCCGCTTTCTTCATTAACTCAATGTATTTTTCTTTTAATTCCTTTTCGGCCTTTTTCTCTTCTTTTGTTTTCAATGGTATCTGCTTTTCTTCTGGTGCTTGTGGTGCTTGTGGTGGTGCTTGGGGTGCTTGGGGTGGTGCTTGGGGTGGTGCTTGTGGTGGCCCTAGTTGTGGTGCTTGTGGTGGTCCTAGTTGTGGTGCTTGGGGTGGTGCTTGTGGTGGTGCTTGTGGTGGTGCTTGTATGTATTGAGGTTGGAAAGGTGGTAATAGCATTAAATTATTTTTTCTATCTTGTTCAAATTTTACATCCTCTATAAGTTTTTGCTCTCTGTTCGCCTCCCTTATGAGGTCTTCTTGTCTTTCTTTAATGTCGGCATTCTCCTTCCTCTCCATTCTTTTTTTCTCATCTTCCGCCTGTTCTCTTAACTTCTTTTCCTTTTGCTCCTGCTCGTGTATTAGTTCATATTTTTTCAGCAAGTTGTTTTGTATCTGGTTGCGGTTCTCGTGTTCAAGGCGATTGAATTCGGACTTGATTATTCGCTCCTTCGTCTTTCGTGTTTTCTTCGTTTTATTGTCCCCTTTCATATATTTCAAAAACAGTTTAACGATTTGAAGTGTTGAAAGGTCATTCGTTTTCTCGCCAAAGTTGAGATATGCTCGTCTGCCTTTCACTTTAATATATGGTCGGCCATCTTTGGTTCTGTATATCCTCGGCGGTCTTTGTTTCTTCGGCTTACTTCGCATTACTATTATATTATTAGTAAAAAAAATAATAGAAGGTTTAGTTTTTTATTTGAGTGGTTTGTCCTTACCGAAATTTGACTGCTCCACCTCGTTGCTTGCCGTATCCTTGCTTCATCGCGGCCTTTGCTACACGGTCAGCATAAGGCACTCCGACATCACTGAGAAAGGTAGCACCCCTTGAAATCAACTGGTTCTTCTTGATAAACCTATTAGCATCCACTATCGCTTTTCCGACCTTGGCCCAATTAACTTTGCCTCCTGTTTGTTTCTTTTTTCCCTTCTTCTTTCTTCCTCCCGCTTGTGGCATACTGGGATTGTAGCTGATATTGTATCCTGATGGTTGTGAAATAATCACTGGTGATGTTGGCATCTATATAATGTTTGAAAAAAAATAATTATTAAAATTACAAAAACCTTTTGTTGAAATTTTGCCTCAGCTCGTCCGATACCGCATCCACATACAAAAAGTTAAATCGTTCTTTGGTCGCTTCATGATATTTTTCAATAAAGTATTCAAGGTCGTAGCCGAGGTCTAAATGTTTATATACAAGTTCTATTTTATCCTGAGACTGACCTGGAAAAATAATAAGGTAGTCCAGCTGTTTGATAGCCTCAGGTTTTAGGTCGTTAAGATACTGACTAGACATAATCACCTTTGATTCGTAGTGCCTATTTTTTTTAAGTAGGTCGCTCACAGACTTATCCCTCAAACCGCTACCCAAATCATCCAACACGAAAACAACTTCTGGTGTAATGTATTTGCTAGGCTTTGGGGGTGCGGGGGCTTGCCCCTGCTTCTCTTCCTCTTTACCAAAATAAAGAAACTTTGGCTTCGGTTCTTCTTTCTCGTCTTGAATGATTTCGCCTTCTTCTTGCTCCTCATCTGGCTTATTGAGCTTATCTAACTCGTAATCAATAACAGACAGTCCATCCGTTTTCAAATATGTATATATCGCCATCGGGTTTCCCTTCTTCTTGAAGTGCTTAACCATTTCTTTGTATATGTGGTCCTTGTGTATTGTGCTGGCGATAATGACAATCCTCGTTTTTTTGTCAGTTGTTCGTTTTAGGATTTCAAACAATGCGGTCGTCTTGCCACTCTTCTTGCGAGCGAGAAGAAAAATATTAGCGAATGCCTCATTAAACAACTTATGTCCTTTTGCCAACTTGTCGCCATCTCCGTTTTGGTTTCTAACTGGTCTAACTTTAATATCATTAATCTTTTCCATCGTCGCTATATTTTCTTTAAGCCAAAAATTCTAAACAAATAACAATTCTTCCAGCTAGCAGGTCAGTCTCAATACTGCCATTGTCTGTTTTAAGCACTCTAAATGTGTATTGACCGTCAGTCCAATTAATAATCCCCAAATTGTAGCTTAGATTTGAAATGTTTGCGACATTGCTATCAGCGAATGTGCCAATAATTCCAATGCGGTCCATATGAAGGATTTTCGTTTTCGTTTCAGTCATATCATTCATATAGTGGATATACTTAACATTCATTCTAGTTGGGGTAAAGTTCAATTTAATGGTTTTGTCAAATGTTTTGCTACCTCCTGTAAAATCATTACTCAGAAAAATAATCTTTTGGAATTTATAGTCAGTCATTGCGATGCCCTCTATACTAATGCTCATAAACTTTTTATTAATTAATATTTCCGCTCGGACTGCTTGCGATTTCTATTCACGGGTCAGCGATAAAAAAAATGAAAGTTGTGTTTATTGTATTCAAAAAGGAATAGAAACCAAATTTAAATGTGTGTATAAGCCTTTTAGTGATTGGTGTGTTAGTTTTGATGAAGCCATTCCACTAATCTGCTCAAATGATGCTTCGTGGTATAAAGTCTATCTGTATGAATGCTCACTTCTTACTTGAAGATGGGCTAGGAAGGCAGATGCCTATTAATAGTGTTAAAATACCGACATAAGTGTTGGCAACTTCACACGGTAAGTTCTTTTCAGATAGCCTCACGATACAAAGGGTGATGATGGCGATAATGATACCCATTTGAAACAAGTATTTGATAAGTCGGCTGTCAGTTTTTCGCTTAGTCAAACAGCAATCCCAGCTGTCCTCGTATTCGTGGTCTAATTTTTTTTCTTCCTGCTTAATTTGGACATCAAGCACACGGTTTTTGAGTTCGGGTGTAAGGTCTTCCGTCTCTATGATTGGTGGTGGAGGGTGTAATCTAGGCGGCATAGTAAGTGCTTTTTTACAAAAACCACTTACAATCTCAAAAACTATTGCGAAGCTACGCTTGCAAAGCGTATATTGGGTTTGTAAGGGCTTGTCCTTACGGGAATACTGCTGCTCTTAGTTCTGCTAATTGGTTCGCTTGGTCTTGTAATATATTAAGTAAAGTTTTATTTTCTTTTTCTAAATTAATCACCTTTTCAGTTAAATGTTGAAAAGCACTGACTAATATCGGTATAAAACTTGTATATGTTATGCCTTCAAGGTAGCCATCTCCATCGTCTGCTTTCATTCCACTTTCAGATACAAATTCAGGAAATATTTTTTTAACTTCATCAGCAATAAATCCGTGGTTCTTTTGTTCTTTCTTTTCGTCTGATTTCAAATAATATGAACAACAATTTATTTTCATTAGTTTCTCACAACAATCCCCGCAGTCTAATGTTTTAATATCTGCTTTTAATCTCCTGTCCGATGAGTTTGTCCAAGCACCATTTAGCGGAATATAATTATAACTACCAGACGGCTCGCTGTTGGTATTTGTAGTAGTCCAAGCGTGAAGCAAACCAGTTGAAGATGTAAGCACTCCATAATTCGTATATCCTCCTGATTTAAAATGTAGTAGCGGGTCGTTAGTATAAGTTGGTCTTTGTCTTATTAATAAATTACCGCTAGAAGTTGTTGGAAGAATTATTGACTTTGAAGCGGTGATTGCTGTGTTGTTTATTCTAAATAGTTCATTTGTTGCAGCATAGTAAAATACGTGGCTATCCGTTGAAGCATTAACATTATAAATTAATGTATTACTAGCAATACCAAATCCATAAAATCCAGTTGTTGAAGGTGTTCCACTATCATATAAAACCAGTTTATTATTAGCAACAGCACTTCTATCAATAATCACACTTTTACCCGCTCCTACTACTATATTGTCGGTTGTTGTTAATGTTGTTGTTGATATACCCGCACTAGCCGTTATTAACCCTTTTGTCCATAGTGTTCCATTTGCCCCGTTTAATGACATTAACAATTGTTCGGACGAGTTCTCCCATATAAAACCATCGGTTGAAACATTACTTACCCTAAATCTAACAGCAAAGGAAGTAAAATCATTGCCTGCAACCGCAGACCCTCCCGCTAGACTTCTGGTATTCGTGGCTCCCCCATTTGAAGCCATATAAATGCCATAACTGGTGTTGCCAGTGTCCCACAAAAATATTCCTCTTGTATTACCACCATTTGTATTTCCTTGTATAACTATGCTAGAACCTCCTGTCGCTGTTAGTAGGCCGCTCGCGGTTGCTGTCGTTGTTGATATACCCGCATTTGCCGTGATTAATCCGCTCGCCGTTAAAGTTGTTGTTGATATCCCAGCAGTTGCCGTTAATGTAGTTCCCGTTATTGTTCCGCCATTTGTTATATTGTTTGAGTTCATATCCAAAGCACCATAAAACCGCATACCGCCAGCATTGTTAAAACGGACAATGTCAGACGAAGCACTTTTATTATCCAAAAGTTTTGAAATATAAAGTCCCGCCCCCTTTACATCAGCCGCTACATTCGTAAATATGTAGCCTCGTTGGTTCGCGGTTCCGCTTGAAGCCGTATTTAGAGTATATAAGAAATACTGATAATCACCTGATGTCTGACTGAAAAAGATATCTCCTCCGTTTTGGTTTAATATCCTCGCCCCATTATATGTTATATTTCCACCATTAGTGATAGTTTGATTATTAAAATCAGCATTGTTCGTTAAAGTTAGATATTTTATCACAGTGCTCGCCCCGTTGAATGTTTTGCTTCCTGTTATGGTTTGGTCTGTTGATAGTTTTACATTTTGTCCGTCCAATGTGTCCGCATATCCTTTTGTTGCTCCATCCGTTGATAATGTCGGAGTTCCAAGGTTGGCTATTTTGCTACTATTACAATCTAGCCCCGAAGCATTTACCCAACCGACTATCGTCCCGTCAATAATGAAACTTATTTTTTTCGCATTTATTTCAAAGTTATAATTTACACCAGTGCCCATATCAAGGCAACCGATAGTTCCTATATTGGCTGTGGAG
Source organism: Paulinella micropora (assembly GCA_019918135.1). Classification (NCBI taxonomy): domain Eukaryota; phylum Cercozoa; class Imbricatea; order Euglyphida; family Paulinellidae; genus Paulinella; species Paulinella micropora. The sequence continues at coordinate 145,950 of WBZZ01003523.1, forward strand.
TTAAAAACCACGAATGTTCCTTTTGTGGTCGCATTTAACGAATTTCCTACTATTTCAAGCCCACTGCTAAATGTCTTAATTCCTGCTATTGTTTGGTTTCCTGTTAGTTTCACATTTTGCCCGTCTAATGTATCCGCATATCCTTTTGTTGCTCCGTCCGTTGTTGCTGTTGGTGTGGCTAAATTTGTTATTTTTCTGTTGTTCAAAGATAGTGTCGTGCCCGTTGCTGTCGCGATTACATTATCACCCGCATATAAATCAACATATGACCCTGTTATTTGTATTGGATAATAGGCTGCGGTTGCTATTTTTTGTGCCACAATCTCTCCTATATTTGTCGCCGTATCAAAGGCAATACCAATACCATCAAAAGCGGTTGGACCTGTGGCACCCCGCACTTCTATTGTTGAAGTAAATTTTTTATTCCCTGCTATGGTCTGGTCTCCTGTTAGTTTGACAACCGAAGTATCAAGGGCAGAAACATCCACACCATCAACAAGATTAACATTTGTTATGCTTTGACTTTTCATATCAATCCCCGCACTCGCATTTATTATACTGCTAAATGTCTTAATACCTGCTATGGTTTGGTCTCCTGTTAGTTTAACGACTGCGGTATCAATAGCCGAAACATCAATACCATCAACCAAATTCACATTTGTTATTGAAAATCCACCCATATTTAAACTGCCCGTCATAGCCGTCGTGCCGTCCTTTGCCAGTTTCGTATCGGTATATGCTTTTGTTGAAGCATCGCCGTCATAGAATGGGGCTGGAAGTCCGCTGATTGCTGTTGTGCTGTTAAAATTTAAAACATTATTTGTCAATGTCATTCCGCCCCCTGTTGTTGGAGCAAAAAGTATGGACGAGCCTACAATAGTTAGTGGATAGCCAGTGGCGCCTCCTACCTCCGACGAATAGATAGAGCCCATATTATTGTTGTAATTAAAGAATAACTTACCTGTGTTTAATGGATTTGTGTCTTTTACGGCCACATAAGTAGTAAATGTTTTGTTTCCTGTTATGGTTTGGTCTCCTGTTAGTTTAACCACAGAAGTATCAAGAGCCGAAACATCAATACCATCAACATTACCGACATTTACTACATTAAAACCTCCCATATTTAAATTTCCAAACATCATAGTGAGGCCATCCAATCTTAGAAAAGGTGAAGCAACATTTCGCCATTGCCCAGTGCTGTAAATGAGCAGTTGGTTATCGGTTGGTGTTGTTATGATTACATCACTTAAAGCATCTATTGATTTAGTTGCTATCCTTGTGTCAAAATCTGTATTAGCCCTTGCTGTGGTGTAGTATAAGTTAGTTCCTTCGGTTAAGTTAGTGGTTGATTTAGTAGTTAGTCGCGCATCAAACCTACCATCAGTATAGTATAGATTAGTGCCTTCTTTTAAGTCCGTTGTTGATTTTAAAGCCAACCTCGCATCAAATCGGCTATTAGTAAAATAAAGATTTACGGGGTCAGCATCTTCTGGCACCCTATCTGTGTATAAGCCCACTATGTTTGTGTTCGTTAAATCTAAATTTTTTATATCTAGTGAATCCACCGCAATTTCAGACAAGCCTAAGAGCGATTTATATTGACTGCCCATTGTATATATTATCTTAATTAAAATATTATATTTAGGAAAATATAGCAACCCATAGCAAGCAGTTACCAACCTACGGTCGTAGACAGTATGCCGGGTAAATCTTCGGTAGAAAATCTTAAAATCGCTAATGCGAGGCGAAAGGAAAAGGCTAAGCAAAGGAAGATTGAGAGGGCTAGGGAACTACTAGCGGAGGAAGAGGCGAAGAATGTGAAAGAAATGACCAATGACGAAAAGATGGACCACACAGCTAAGAAACAGTTAGCGAAAGATATGATAGATGGAAGAGACGGTGAGATAAGTGAAGAAAGTAGCTCGGATGAAGAGGTTGAACAGGACTTTGCTGACCTAATTGCCCAACGGGTTGCGGGTATAAAATTGAAGACTAAACAGAAGAAGGCGAAGAAGGTTGTAAAAAAGAAAGTGGAAGAAGATAGTGAGAGCGAGGAAAGCGAGGAAGAAGAGGAACAGCCTAAGAAAGGTAAAGGCAAGAAATCAAACATATCAGTTAATGTTTATAATCAACAACCCGAGAAACCAAAAAAAGAAAACAATGATACATCTAAAATTTTTCTTAAATTCTAATATATAACTTTATGCACGACTTATTATTTACTCTTTTATATATCGTGATAAACTACCTTACTTTTTTAGCCGCATACAGCAATGGACCATAAGCATACAGGAAATAATGAAGTTGTGGAGGATGTGGATGAAAGAAAGGAACAACAAGCACTTGAAATTCATTACCAAAAAAGATTACCAACAGATAAATGGAATACTATATGGTCCGACAAACCACTTAAACAAGTATTTGTAGATTTGGCGGATATGTCTAAACTTAAAGACAAGAAAGGAAATAAAGGTTATGCCTGGATGTTATTTTGGATTGACACTCACAGCCGATTTTTAATAATTAAACCGCTTAAAAACAAAACCGCGAAAGAAGTTTATATGGCTTTGAAATCAATACCATACACACCAGAAAGCATTACTACCGACAGTGGAAGTGAATATAAAGGAATGGTTAAAGATTATTTCAGAGAGAATAATATTGAACATCGGACGGTTGAAATAGGAGACCACCGGGCTCTTGCGATTGTGGATAGAGTAATACGGACGATAAGGCGGTGGCTTGACATTCTATTTGAAACTAACGGTAATTTTGACTGGTTTTCTTGGATTGATGATATGGTTGATGCTTATAATATGAGGTTTCACAGAACAATTCAAAATAGGCCGATAGATGTATTTAAGGGTGTAAATAAAAATAAACAACTTATTCAAAGGGATGGTCTTATTGACGAATATGAAAAGGGCGATAAAGTGAGAAAGGAGTTAAAAAGAAATTTATTTTCAAAGGGGGGCCGACAATACAGTAAGCAGATATTTACAGTAGTTGGTCGTAAGGGCTTCAAGTTAATACTCAATTCAGACGAGTTGGTCAGTCCTAGGGAACTATTGAAGACCAAATTTGATAAACCGGCGGACGAAGAAAAGCAAATTAATGAGTAAGTTAAAGATTTAACAAAACAAAAGAAAACGAAAGAATTATTAAACCGGGAAGATATCCAACCGGAGAATATCCGAACTAGCCGTAGAGAAAGAAAAGCAAGAGTAATACTTGATTTGTAATTTAATGAAAAAAGCGGATTGGAAGTATCCAGACTATATCGCTGGTTCTCGCCTTCAAAACCCTACCGATTGCTGTGATGGAGTTGAAAATAATTAATTCATTCTCATCCCCGATACACACAAGAAAGTGTTGCTGGTATGTCGGCTTCGCAATTGCCCTATTCACATCACCGTAGGCGAAAAAGAAATTCTCTTTTTTCACCTTTGTACGTTCAATTATTTCCCTCATCTCTTTCATCTCGCGAAATGTGCGAACTTGCTTGCCTGAGGTGATAAAATTTCTTTCAATTTGGATGTATCTTTTGTCCTCGTGAAAGAAATGTCCGATATTTTCGTAAGTATTGAAACCGCGGGGGAGCTGGACTTGGGCGGGGGCGGGTGGGACTTGGGCAGGGACGGCGGGGTCGGCTGGGACTTGGGCGGGGTCGGCTGGGATTGGGTCGGCTGGGACTTGGGCGGTGTCGGCTGGGATTGGGTCGGCTGGGGCATTCTTCAACTCAGCCCTCCCAAGGGTGTCGGTCAAGTTGTCCATCAAGTCGGCAAAGAGCTCATCGGGGTCCTTCTTGCTTCTCGCAATCATCCACTTCTTGACTTGGGAGATTTTGGGAGATTGACGAGAATTCTTTTTTCTTGACACGTGATTTCGGTTTTGGTTGTCAGTTTTTTAGCAATTTCCTTTTTTATTTCTGGGGCCGGAGTTGCGGGGCGAATTTTTGGAAATAGTTAATGTAATTTAGGCAAACGGAATGAAAATCCAGAAAAAAAGTTGGCCAAACACTCCGCGGTGGGGAGGTACCATTTTACCGCATTACTGCAAAAAATAAAATGACTGAAAGCCTGATCACGAAAGAACAAAGAACGAAAGAAGATTGGTTAGAAATCTTTGAAGCAAACAAAGAGAGTAGAACCAATCTAAAAAAAAGCAAAATAGTTTGTGAAGAAAAAATCAATAAGATTGACAGAGAAATTGATTTATTGAACGAAAAAAAACAACCACACCTCATCAAATTAAATGCTATTAATCACGTAATTCGCAAACTTGATAAGGAAAGTGAAAGGGTTGAAAATGACAGAATGTTTAAACAAAAAAGACGAATGACATTATTCAAAAAAGAAAAAGAAATCAGACTTTTTTATGCTTGGAGAAAAGAAAATCGTTCTGAGTTTAAGATAGAAATACAAGACAGTATTTTTGATGGAATAGATAAAGAATGATTGTCTTTCAATCGTTCTCTAATGAAATACATAAGAGATAAGAATGATAATGATGGAGGAGATGATATGAATGTTGAAAATAGAAATGATATATTCCAAGTGAGGAACAACTATTTTATTCTATATAAAAAGTGGTCTATCCACTAAACTCCTTTGGCACATAGGAGTATAAACTAGTGTGTATTACTTTATTCAAAAAAACCAAAACCCCTTGCTTGCGAAGAAATTTTTCTCATATCATACTTGTTTGTGATAAAGGTGGAGAGTGGTGGCAGCGACGACTAAGGTAATTTCCTTCTTCCTTTCTTGATTTCTACTTGATTTCTTAATTATTTCTTATGATGTTGATTTTTGGTCCGAAAGACACTTTTCATAGAGGGCATTTTTCCTAAAAATGACCCTATGAAAAGTGTAATCATCTTCTAAGATGCGAGGACGAGCTCACGAACGAGGGTAGGTTTCTGGAAGTGCGGTCTTGATAAAAATAGACAGCTTGAATGTGTGGATGATAATCTACCATATCAGAAGTGTTCACAAAACATAAAACCCGTTGAATTTTTTACAAATGCTACCCAAAAAACCCGAGCACAATCTCCTCAAAAACCACGAGTGAACATCAACCACGGAAACTTTTCACCCTACAAAGTAAAACTGACAACAACCAAGAAAGTACTCAAAGGAAAACACTTTACCATGGCTATGACAATCTCTGAGCGCGTCCTCGTTCGCAGCATGCTGGCTGCAATTGCTAATTATGACTTCGGTAGTGAGTTGAACTTTCAACTCTGTACAGGAAGAGTGGAGATGGCCTTACGCGTTGGGCCACAAGCTTCTTCTTCTTTTTCTTCTTCTTCTTCTTCTTCTTCTTCTTCTTCTTCTTCTTCTTCTTCTTCTTCTTCTTCTTCTTCTTCTTCTTCTTCTTCTTCTTCTTCTTCTTCTTCTTCTTCTTCTTCTTCTTCTTCTTCTCCTCCTCCTCCTCCTCCTCCTCCTCCTCCTCCTGCTCCTCGTCCTTCTCCTTCCAGATCTCCTTCAGCTTTCCCTGCTCGTCCTCTTTCTCCATCTCATTCTTCTTCTTCTTCTTCGTCGTCGTCTTCTTCTTCTCTTGCTTGTCCGCCCACTCCTTGTTCTCCTCTTCCTTGTCGTTCTCCTCCTCATTCTCCTCCTCCTCGTTCTCCTCCTCCTCCTCGTTCTCCTCGTCGTTCTCCTTCTCCTCATCATCCTTCTGCTTCTCCTCATCCTCCTAATCTGTTTCCTTCTGCTTCCAATCCTCTACATTTTCCTCGTACTTCTTGTCATCCACTTTCTTCTCTTACTCCTCCTCCTCCTGCTCTTCCTTGTACTCCTCCTTCCTCTTTTTCCTCTTCTTTTTCTTCTTCGTCTTCTTCTTCTTCGTCTTCTTCGTCTTCTTCTTCTTCTTCTTCTTCTTCTTCTTCTTCTTCTTCTTCTTCTTCTTCTTCTTCTTCTGCTGCTGCTGCTGCTGCTCCTCCTCCTCCTCCTTCTTCTTCTTCCTCTTCTTCTTGCTCTTCTTCTTCTTCTTCTTCTTCTTCTTCTTCTTCTCGTCCCTCCTTCTCCTCCTCCTCCTGCCCCTTCTTCTTCTTCTTCTCCTTCTTCTCCTTCTTCTTCTTCTTCTTCTTCTTTTCTTCTTCTTCTTCTTCTTCTTCTTCTTCTTCTTCTTCTTCTTCTTCGTCATCGTCTTCTTCTTCTTCTTCTTCTTCTTCTTCTTCTTCTTCTTCTTCTTCTTCTCCTCCTCTTGCTTGTCCGCCCACTCCTTGTTCTCCTCTTCCTTGTCGTTCTCCTCCTCCTCCTCCTCCTCGTTCTCCTCCTCCTCCTCCTCGTGGTTCTCCTTCTCCTCCTCCTTCTCCTCGTCGTTCTCCTCCTCGTTCTCCTCCTCCTCCTCGGTCGTTCTCCTCCTCCTCCTCCTCATCCTTCTCTTATCCTCTTCCTTGTCGTTCTCCTCTTCCTTGTTCTCCTCTTCCTTGTCGTTCTCCTCGTTCTCCTCCTCCTCCTCCTCCTCCTCGGTCGTTCTCCTCCTCCTCCTCATCCTTCTCTTCTCCTCATCCTCCTAATCTGTTTCCTTCTGCTTCCAATCGTCTACATTTTCCTCGTACTTCTTGTCATCCACTTTCTCCTCTTACTCCTCCTTCTCCTCCTCCTTCTCCTGCTCTTCCTTGTACTCCTCCTTCCTCTTTTTCCTCTTCTTGTTCTTCTTCTTCTGCTGCTGCTGCTTCTCCTCCTTCTTCTTCTTCTTCTTGCTCTTCTTGCTCTTCTTCTTCTTCTTCTTCTCCTCCTCCTCCTCCTTCTCCTTCTCCTCCTCCTGCCCCTTCTTCTTCTTCTCCTTCTTCTTCTTCTTCTTCTTCTTCTTCTTCTTCTTCTTCTTCTTCTTCTTCTTCTTCTTCTTCTTCTTCTTCTTCTTCAGGGGCTCGGGCGCCGCGGCCGACGTCGCCGTCGTCGTCGTCGTCGTCGTTGTGGTTGTCGTCGTCGTCGCTGCCGAGCCGTTACAGAAGCCCGCCGTGGGAGCGGGGAGCGCGTCGAGCAGCTCTAGCCGCAGGTAGCACTGGTAGCGGCGGAAGTACTCGTTGAGGGTGTCCTCAAACTTCTTCTTCGTCATCGTCTTCTTCGTCATCGTCTTCTTCTTCGTCATCGTCTTCTTCTTCTTCTTCTTCTTCTTCTTCTTCTTCTTCTTCTTCTTCTTCTTCTTCTTCTTCTTCTTCTTCTTCTTCTTCTTCTTCTTCTTCTTCTTCTTCTTCTTCTTCTTCTTCTTCTTCTTTGCTAGCTGTCACTCGCTCAAAGGGTAACGCCGTTACCGATGTTAAGAGGGCTGCCTTCGGCCGTGCAGTGGGATCGGCAGGCTGGTCTTGGCTTGGTGCTGGTCCCAAGCCCAGGTGCGATTACAAGCTAACGAGGTCGCAGAGACTTTTTTTGCGGCGGGGAAACCTGCGTTGGTACACCTTGGTTGCTGCTAAAAATTCTCGTTTGGCAGATCGGATGGGCATGAAGCGGTTCCTTGGGGAGGAGCGATGGGCGCTTTTCCTCAGGTACGCGGAGCGGTTTCGAGACCAGTTTGAGCGCGCATTCACGGCGCCCGAAGGGCTGTGGTGCAGAGGTTCGCTCCGTACCGTAAGCTGTGAAGGCGGCCACTGTCCGCGCCAGTTCCACGCCAGCCCGCTTGACGCCAGCCACCTGCAGCGCATGGCAGCACTGCACCTCGACCACGGATACGAACTGTTGTCCATCTGCCACGCCTGGAGACAGGCACTGGCAGCCCACCCGGCGTGGCCAGGGCAGCAGGTCTCTTGGGACACAGGGCTAGATGGTGAATTGCTCTGTCACCTGTTGTTCGGCGTGCGAGACCACCCGAGGTCGCAGCGCGAGGGTGCATCTCCATTCCACCCCGCCGCAAATCAGCGACTGGGTAGCGGGCTGGGAATGGGCACTAGGCCCCGAATTTGTGCTCTGACGGTTCTACGCGATAGATAGATAGATAGATAGATAGGATAGACAGATAGATAGATAGACCGATAGACATATAGATAATAAAAAAAGATAAGATAGATAGACAAAAAGATATGTTAGACAGATAGAAATAAAAGATAGATAGATAGATAGATATATAGATAGATAGATAGATAGATAGATAGATAGATAGATAGATAGATAGATAGATAGGTAGATAGATAGATAGATAGATAGATAGATAGATAGGTAGGTAGGTAGGTAGATAGATGGATAAGTAGATAGATAGATCGGTAGGTAGATAGATAGGTAGGTAGATAGATAGGTAGGTAGGTATGTAGATAAATAAACTTTAAGCTAGAAATATTTTGAGGCAGATAGATAGATAAATGCTTGTTATGTTGGGCTATCACATAGCAATATTGAGTCGTCGATTACTACCTCCGATCAGAGGAAGAAGCAGATCTTAAGTTCCTGCCAGGCCAACAGTTTCATCTGGTTGGTTTTTCTATCTTTTTTTGTTTATTTTTCCATTATAATTTATCTATCAATCAATCTGCAATACTAGTGTGCGTATGTAATTGTATACCTACACTTTTAGCTGTGTTTATTCTTCACAGAGATCCCACCAGTCCAGCCTGTGCAAGGAGTGAGGCATGTCGGTGTGACAGAACGGTGGTGCTAGTACCCTGGCGCGACTATTCCCGCAGCGGAAGGTAAGGCTTGCCTTCCACAGCGGATGCCTATGTCTTCGGATATGCAGAGCTGATAGACCAAACATATCTATCTATCTATCTATCTATCTATCTATCTATCTATCTATCTATCTATCTATCTATCTATCTGTCTATCTATCTATCTATCTAGATCTATTTATCCTAATCATCCTATCTATCCTATCTATCTATCTATCTATCTGTCTGTCTGTCTGTCTATATTATACTATTGCAAAGTGAAATAAATACGTTTGAAAAAGAAATCAAAAGCGAAATCAAAAGCACAGGAGAGAGAGCCATCCTCAAGACACTAACGCTATTTCCTTTTTCAAAACACTGCTAAGCACATATCTGCTCACAACTAATGTACGTTTATATTTACACCATATTCAATATAGTAATAGGTCCGATCTCATATTCTTTTCTACATATACACCCACACACACACACACACACACACACACACACACACACACACACAATACACACACGTACGCACACAATGTAAGTATGAGTACAGGCATGCACAATACATACTGTAATACATACATCTAATACATACATATGTTACATATATACACATACACACAAACGCAAACAAACACAAGCACCAACGCACCATCGCATACACACACACACACACACACACACCAACACATACACACAAATATAAATAATATATACATATTCATTACATGTATACGTATATTTATATATATACATATACATATATTTATATGTACATATATATTTATTATACACATAATACATAAATACACATACAAAGATGCAAAGACACACACACACATACAAACACGCTCTCACAAACACCAACACACGCACTCACACACACACTCACACAATACATATATGCAATACATACATGTAATATATACATACATACATACAATGTGCATACATACATGCATGCAAAGTACATACATGCATACCTACATTCATTTTTGTATTATGTATATATTTAATGTTATGTACTACTTTGTATATTCAGGTTTTTTATTCTTCTTCGGTGGTGGTTTATATTGACGTTTGTGGTTGTTGTTGGTTTTCCAGCCAGGCGCGATGCTTCCTCCCTCCTCAGTATCTCTCTCTCTCTCTCTCTCTCTCTCTCTCTCTCTCTCTCTCTCTCTCTCTCTCGCTCTCTCTCTCTCTCTCTCACACACACACACACACATTCACTCTGTGTCTCTCTCCTCCCCTCCCCGCGTCAGCACCCTGCCCCCCCCTCCCTCTTTCTTGTTTTCACCCTTGCATTCCTCTCTCTCTCTCTCTCTCTCTCTCTCTCTCTCTCTCTCTCTCTCTCTCTCTCTGTTTTTGTTAGAGAAAAGGGAGGGCAGAAGGAGGGGGAGAGAGAGGGAGAGAAATGAAGGGGGTTTTGCTTGGGATGACCAAGGGAAGGTATACCGCCGCCTGTCTCTCTGTCTCTTCTGTTTTAACAGACAGAGGGGAGGTGATATGGACTGGTTGGGAAAGGCAAAAACCAAGACAGAGCGGGAGCGGGGGAAGAGGGGGGGGGAGAAGATGCAGGGGCAGGCCGAGTGAACAGGAGTCGGGAGGGAATTTGGGGGGGGGGGGGGGGGGGGACGTTGGACAAGAAAATAGTTAACCAGGATTTGAGCGAAGCGGGTGGCCAGTGGCACGAAAAATTAATTTACTGGTTCAGCGGTTCACGAAATTTGTTTCTCTAGTCGTGGATGTTTTTCTTTCTTTTCCCTCCCCGAATTTCCCCCCCTCCCCCCCCCTCCCTCCCCCAGGCCCCCCCAAAAAATCAAGGAACAAATTTTTCGCCCCCCCCCCCCCCCGGCGGGCCTTCCCCGGAAATCAGCGGTGAAAACGATTTTTTGGCGGCCGAGTAGGAAAAAAATTTTCTTATATGGGCGGGGTGGCGGGTGGCACGTGAAACTTCCCGCCAGCAGCGGGAGTGACAGGTGGGTGGCACGTGAAACTGTGTGAAAAATCCAACCGTCCCAATGCACGCAAGATTCGGTAAAATTCTTTTCACGCCAAACATTCAGTTGTGCACGACCAGCTCACCAAATCGCCGGGTCAGCGGCCAAGCGTATATTTTCTTTTTCGCTCGTCGTGATTTTTTTCCCCTGAATTCACCCCCCCCCCCCCCCCCCCCCCCTTGGGCGTCTAATTTTTTCCGGCCCCCCCCCCCCCCCCAATCGGCTCCCGAAAATCGGAAAACAATTTCCTCCCCCAACCCCTTTCTCCGATTTTCGGGGGGAAACCCTCGTTGGCAGCTGACTAGATTTTTTTTTCTATTTGAAAAACCCAACGCACGCAATGTTCGGTAAAATTCCTTTCGCTTGAAATAGTCTGCTATGCACGGACAGCGCGCCAAATTCGGACTTAGTCTCCCAGAAGAAAGCGGGGAGGGGGGGAGGGGTGACTTGGTGTTTGGACAATGTTCCCTCTGCACTCCCCCTCCCCTGCCACTCTGCCCCAATTTGCTGTCCCGGCGCCTGGGTTTCTCTGGACAAAGTCGTTGGCAGCAGCCCAAAAAAATAGACAGGTTCCTGGCATTCCGGGAGAGGGTGGGGAGGGGGAGGGGGGCCGTGTGAGAAGGCGCGAGGGAGAGAACAGTACGGTGGTAAATTTGGCGCCAAAAAACTATTTTTCCCAAAATGGCAGCAATTTGCGGCTCTGGTCAAATTTGTCGCGAAATTGGCCGAGTTCTGGGTCGCGCAAGCAAAAAAAAAGAATTTGCCATTTCGGCATTTGCTTTGGACCCTAATATTCTGAACGAATTTCGGCGGGCGGGGATTTTTTTTTTTTTTTTTTTTTTTTTTTTTTTTTTTGTAACACTAAATTTTTTCCCCGCCTGCCTTCGTTCAGAATATCTGAGATTCCAAGGCAAGTGTGCCGAAATGTCCTCTGCTAAATTTTTTTTGGTGGCGAAATCCGCAATTTGCGGCAAAAATGACGTTGTTCTTATTCGACCGCAATTTGCGGCTCTGGTCGAATTTGTCGCGAAATTGGCAGGGGTTTGAGTCCAAAAAAGAATTTGCCATTTCGGCATTTGCTTTGGACCGTCAGATATTCTGGACGAACGTCGGCGGGCGGGGATTTTTTTTTTTTTGTAACACTAAATTTTTTCCCCGTCCTGCCTTCGTTCATCTGAGGTTTCAAGGCAAGTGCCGAAATGTCCTCTGCTAAATTTTTTTGGGTGGCGAAATCCGCCATTTGTGGCAAAAACGGCTTTGTTCTTATTCGACCGCAATTTGCGGCTCTGGTCGAATTTGTCGCGAAATTGGCCGGGGTTTGAGTTTCACCAAAAAAGAATTTGCCATTTTCTGCGTTTGCTTTGGACCATGGCTGATGAAGTCGGGGCGTGATGCAAAGGGTTGATGAAGTCGGGGTTGTAGAAGGTAACTCACAACGAGCGTGAATTCCTGAAACCTCTGCTTGCTCATAACATCATCTCCTTAGGGCACACGCTCCTGGGGAGTGTTCTAGTGTTGTCCCGTATAGTTCAAAAGGGCTCGGCTACCTTTCGGCTTGAACTGGGCACAGACACCAACCACAGCGAGACAGTGGTTGGTGTGCAGCTTGGCCGGTGCTGAAAGTTCTTGTCCGGGGGTAGTATAGGAGGCAATGGCTTTTCAAGCTACGCCACGCCCATAGATTAAACATATCTATCTATCTATCTATCTAACTATCTATCTACCCAGCTATCTACCAGCTATCTACCTTGCTATCTATCTGTCTACCTAGCTATCTATCTGTCTACCTGTCTATCTATCTATATCTATCTATCTATCTATCTATCTATCCTATCTATCTATCTATCTTGACGAAATCAGAAGCTCCTTTTTTCTGACATTAGTCGATATCTCATCTGAAGTCCATATCTCATCACTCACTCCACCTGGAGATCACCAAGGCCACTTGAGGTGTCACTGACCCTCCCTTGCTCTTGGTTTTTGAAATGGGTGCCATCTGTCGACAGACAGAATTAGGGGATAGTTTGGGAGTGCTGGGCCCGTGGTGGGGTGCCTTATGGGTGCCTAGCCATACGCCTATAAGTCACATGCAGAAATAGCGACGGGAAGCACGGGTGGCGCGTGAAAAATACCTGAGTCTGATCAAAAAAGCACACCCAGGAGTCCGCTACTACTATGATTAATATTAATAGCCTGAGTAGCTTAGTTTCACTCCGCCCCCCCCCCCACCCCCTCCACCCTTCCTACGAGGCTCTCTGAGCTCTCTACCAGGCTTGGCGGGCCCGCAACTTGAGACTCTGGTGAGGTCAGTATTATATAATAGTTTCATTTCACCTGTCGCTGCAAGAAGTCCTCCACGCAGCTGGCTTCACTGCGTGCTCATTGGAGGTCGGAGTGCTCTCAGTGATCAAATATTGAGAAGCCGCAAGGCAACTAAGCCGAAATCTAGGCTTCAGTGAATTTTCCGTTCGAAGGCTGCTTTGAAATGATGGAGTAAATCTTCGAATCCGGCGTCATCCGCGACTGCTTATGACAGCTATGATGAGCTTGCCAGTGGCTGGTGCCCAAGTCGACTAACCTCTTGTCTACCAACCACCACCACACACACACACACACACACCCGCGCTCCGACACGTATGAAGTTAATATTGTTAATAATATTAATATAAGTTACTGTTTCTGATATAAAGTTCTTTCCCTACTCTGCTTCCCATTATTAATACAAGTGCAGGGTCACAGTGCAGTTTCTGCTTCAAAATGTTCAAGTAACCCCCCCTGCCCTATCTCTTTCAAACATCCACCGTTGAATACTTTATTAATACCACCCCGACATACACACACACACAAAACGACTTCAGAGTCTGGTTTTGTTACAAAGTTCTTCAGTGTACGAAGAATATTAATATTACAACTCACTACTGTATATTATTAATATCAATAATATTTCCGACAATAAATTTCCATATGCACGATTACTTTCAATATCATCTTTTCCACAGTAACATCCACTATTTAGTTTTAAAGATATGTCGTTTTCCAGGAAAATTTTAGACACTCCCCCCCCTTTCCCCCATTTTTTAGACTTAATTTTTTATCTCATGATGAAAATGTAAAACAGGAAAGTCACATCCAGCGTAATCCGGGTCGAAGTGACCGTAAGAGAAAATCACGCTTACGACCGCAGAACCCACAGTAGTATAATAAACATGCGATAGATTGTTCAAAGGAGCAGCCCATTAGCAAAAACATGCTAAATATTTGGTTCAAAGTGTGGTGAATACATTTATGTGTGTAGGTGTAGGTATGTAAGAACGTATGTATGTAAGTATGTATGCATGTATGTGTATATGCATGCATGTCTGTCTGTATGTATGTTTGTTTGTGTGTATGTATGTATGTTTGTATGTATATATGTATGTATGTACGTAGTATGTTTATATGTTTATTTATGTATATGTATGTTTACGTCGGGATGTATATATGTATGTACGTATGTTTATGTATGTACATGCGTATGTATGTATGTATGTATGTATATGTATGTATGTATGTATATGTGTGTATGTATGTATATGTATCTATCTAGGTATGTAGGTATTTATGTATTTATGTATATGTATCTATGTAGGTATGTATGTGTGCACGTCTTTGTATGCATGTATGGACGTGTGTATGCATGAACGTACCATAGTGTATGTATGTATCTATGTATGTGCAGTATGTATGTATGTATGTATGTATGTTTGTATGTTTGTATGTATGTATGTATGTATGTATGTATATAGGTATATATGTATGATATGTATGTATGATATGTATGGATGGTATGTATATGGATGGATGGTATGCATGTAATAACTATGTCTCTTTGTAGGTAGGAAGGTATGTATGTCTATATTATGTATGAGTTTATGGATGTATGTATGTATGCATATATATTTATCTATGTATGCATGTATGTATGTATGTACGTTTGTGTGTATGTATGTATTTATGCATGTATGCATTTATGTACGTATGTGTGTAAGTATGTAATTAGTATGTATTTATGTATTAAGTGTATGCAATATATGTATGTATGCATGTATGCATGTATGAACGTATGTATGTAGGCATGCGTATGTGTGCATGTATGCATGCATGTACATACATATGTACATGTATAGACATACATACATACATACATACATGCATGCAAACATGCATGCACCTACATACATACGTACATACAAACATACATACATACAAAAAAACATAACCATACATATATATATACATAAATACATACATACAAACATACAAACATGCATACAAACAAACTGAAAGCGGTAACAAGAGCAGCCCGCATATTGGACATAAAAGACGATACATCGTTTGGCAAAGAAGCATGCCCACGGACCGGCAGGGGACGTAGAGAAGGCTAACTTAGCTTGAACTACTACTACTACTACTGCTGCTACTACTACTACTACTACTACTACGTATACCACTACTACTAAGCTAAGCTATTAAGGGTAACTGTTTCTTTTTCAGCCAACTGGAAAAACGATAAAAATAACCCGATAATGATGCAGAGTTTGCCGTCATAACCGCGTTGAATTTATGATTTAACCCGAATTACAGCTTCAACATAAGAGTGGAGGCAGAACGTATTATACGAATCGGAAAACACAAGGCTTTTTTGTTTTAACGAGACTTCTACTACTACTACTACTACTACTACTACTACTACTACTAGGCCAGGCTAAAAGTTATACTGTTTTTTTCTTATTTAGCTAACGGGAAAACCGATAAAAATAACCCGATAATGAGGCAGAGTTTGCTATCATGACCGCGAAAAATTTATGTTTCAACCCGAATTACAGCTTCAACATAAGAGTGGAGGCAGAACGTATTGTACAAATAGGAAAACACAAGGCTTTTTTGTTTTAACGAGGCTACTACTACTACTACTACTACTACTACTACTACTACTACTACTACTACTACTACTACTACTACTACTACTACTACTACTTACTACTACTACTACTACTACTACTGCTACTACTACTACTACTACTACTACTACTACTGCTACTACTACCACTACTACTACTATTATTACTACTACTACTACTACTACTACTACTACTACTACTACTACTACTACACTACTACTACTACTACTACCAGCTACTACTACTACTACTACTACTACTACTAGGCTAGGCTAAAAGGTTTACTGTTTTTTCTTATTCAGCTACTGGGAAAAACTACTACTACTACTACTACTACTACTACTACTACTACTACTACTAGGCCTAGGCCTTCGGTTTAATGAAGTTAACAATTTAACCTCTGGTCTATCCATACAAATCGTTAGCTCAAGAGCTATTGATTTAACTAGATGGTGACCTACGTCTCAAGTTATTAAAGGTAATGAGAAATTATCAAAATATTAAAGTATTAAAATAAAATGACTTAGATTAAAAATATTAAAATAAAATAAAATAATAATAATAATAATATAATAATAATAAAATAGTAATAACAATAATAATAAATATATATGGAATTAACAAATATGTATATATGTATATATATATTAATATATATATATATATATAAATATATATATATATATATATATATATATATTAGATTAATCTTTTATGAAGTCAAAGTAAAGTTCTAGTTCAGTGAGGAACGAAAAAAAAAAAAAAAAAAAAAAAAAAAAAAAAAAAAAAAAAAAAACGGAAATATATATAATAATATAATATATATATATATATGTATATATATGTTGAAAGAGTTATATTCTCACTCAGTACTATATATTATATATATACATAAATATATATAATATATATATTTATATATATATGGTGAAAGTGTTATATTCTCACTCAGTACTATATATAACGGTGGCACTCGCAAAAGCTGGTAGACACGAGGTGACTCCCCAAGGGGGTTTGGCCAACCACACTCCGGCTTAGGATGTGATCAACGCTGAACTTGTCCCACACTCAGGTATCATCTGATGATGAGGTGTCCAACGCCCTCTTTAGGCCCGTAGGCAGTGTCAGGATTCTTGCATCCTTAAGAGATATGCTTTGAGTTCCTTTTTGAATTCTGCTTTGTATGAGATATCTCTTAGGTGCTCTACTACTACTACTACTACCACTACTACTACTACTACTACTACTACTACCACTACTACTACTACTACTACTACTACTAGGCTAGGCTAAAAGTGATAACTGTTTTTTCTTATTCAGCCAACAGGAAAAACGATAAAAATAACCCGATAATGATGCAGTGTTTGCAATCATAACCGCGTTAAATTTATGTTTTAACCTGAATTACAGCTTCAACATAAGAGTGGAGAGCAGAACGGTTACACAAATCACAAAACACTAGGCTTTTTTGATTTAACTAGGTAATCCTACTACTACTACTACTACTACTACTACTACTACTACTACTACTACTAGGCCTAGGCCTTCGGTTTAATGAAGTTAACAATTTAACCTCTGGTCTATCCATACAAATCGTTAGCTCAAGAGCTATTGATTTAACTAGATGGTGACCTACGTCTCAAGTTATTAAAGGTAATGAGAAATTATCAAAATATTAAAGTATTAAAATAAAATGACTTAGATTAAAAATATTAAAATAAAATAAAATAATAATAATAATAATAATATAATAATAATAAAATAGTAATAACAATAATAATAAATATATATGGAATTAACAAATATATATATATGTATATATATATTAATATATATATATATATATATATATATATATATTAGATTAATCTTTTATGAAGTCAAAGTAAAGTTCTAGTTCAGTGAGGAACGAGAAAAAAAAAAAAAAAAAAAAAAAAAAAAAAAAAAAAAACGGAAATATATATAATAATATAATATATATATATATATGTATATATATGTTGAAAGAGTTATATTCTCACTCAGTACTATATATTATATATATACATAAATATATATAATATATATATTTATATATATATGTTGAAAGTGTTATATTCTCACTCAGTACTATATATAACGGTGGCACTCGCAAAAGCTGGTAGACACGAGGTGACTCCCCAAGGGGGTTTGGCCAACCACACTCCGGCTTAGGATGTGATCAACGCTGAACTTGTCCCACACTCAGGTATCATCTGATGATGAGGTGTCCAACGCCCTCTTTAGGTCCGTAGGCAGTGTCAGGATTCTTGCATCCTTAAGAGATATGCTTTGAGTTCCTTTTTGAATTCTACTTTGTATGAGATATCTCTTAGGTGCTCTGGCAGCTTATCCCATTGTGCTTGTGCTGCTCTGCTGTATTGACCCGTCGTTGAGTCGTTGTACATGTGTTTCTTTGATGACCGCCTAGTGTTGTAGTTATGAACAGCTGTGATTGGTCGGATATTGTTGTAGTGAAGGGGAAGGAAAGCCTTGAAGGCTGGGTAAATAAGGGAGTGTGCTACTACTACTACTACTACTGCTACTACTACTACTACTACTACTACTACTACTACTACTACTACTACTACTACTACTACTACTACTACTACTACTACTACTACTACTACTACTACTACTACTACTACTACTACTACTACTACTACTACTTACTACTACTACTACTACTACTACTACTACTACTACTACTACTACTACTACTACTACTACTACTACTACTACTACTACTACTACTACTACTACTACTACTACTACTACTACTACTACTACTACTACTACTACTACTACTACTACTACTACTACTACTACTAACTAATATTACTACTATTATTAGTACTACTACTACTACTACTACTACTACTACTACTACTACTACTACTACTACTACTACTACTACTACTACTACTACTACTACTACTACTACTACTACTACTACTACTACTACTACTACTACTACTACTACTACTACTACTACTACTAGGCCTAGGCCTTCGGTTTAATGAAGTTAACAATTTAACCTCTGGTCTATCCATACAAATCGTTAGCTCAAGAGCTATTGATTTAACTAGATGGTGACCTACGTCTCAAGTTATTAAAGGTAATGAGAAATTATCAAAATATTAAACTACTACTACTACTACTACTACTACTACTACTACTACTACTACTACTACTACTACTACTACTACTACTACTACTACTACTACTACTACTACTACTACTACTACTACTACTACTACTACTACTACTACTACTACTACTACTACTACTACTACTACTACTACTACTACTACTACTACTACTACTACTACTACTACTACTACTACTACTACTACTACTACTACTACTACTACTACTACTACTACTACTACTACTACTACTACTACTACTACTACTACTACTACTACTACTACTACTACTACTACTACTACTACTACTACTACTACTACTACTACTACTACTACTCCTACTACTACTACACCACCACTACTACTACTACTAGGCCTAGGCCTTCGGTTTAATGAAGTTAACAATTTAACCTCTGGTCTATCCATACAAATCGTTAGCTCAAGAGCTATTGATTTAACTAGATGGTGACCTACGTCTCAAGTTATTAAAGGTAATGAGAAATTATCAAAATATTAAAGTATTAAAATAAAATGACTTAGATTAAAAATATTAAAATAAAATAAAATAATAATAATAATAATATAATAATAATAAAATAGTAATAACAATAATAATAAATATATATGGAATTAACAAATATGTATATATGTATATATATATTAATATATATATATATATATAAATATATATATATATATATATATATATATATATATTAGATTAATCTTTTATGAAGTCAAAGTAAAGTTCTAGTTCAGTGAGGAACGAAAAAAAAAAAAAAAAAAAAAAAAAAAAAAAAAAAAAAAAAAAAAAAAAAAAAAAAAAAAAAAAAAAAAAAACGGAAATATATATAATAATATAATATATATATATATATGTATATATATGTTGAAAGAGTTATATTCTCACTCAGTACTATATATTATATATATACATAAATATATATAATATATATATTTATATATATATGGTGAAAGTGTTATATTCTCACTCAGTACTATATATAACGGTGGCACTCGCAAAAGCTGGTAGACACGAGGTGACTCCCCAAGGGGGTTTGGCCAACCACACTCCGGCTTAGGATGTGATCAACGCTGAACTTGTCCCACACTCAGGTATCATCTGATGATGAGGTGTCCAACGCCCTCTTTAGGCCCGTAGGCAGTGTCAGGATTCTTGCATCCTTAAGAGATATGCTTTGAGTTCCTTTTTGAATTCTGCTTTGTATGAGATATCTCTTAGGTGCTCTGGCAGCTTATCCCATTGTGCTTGTGCTGCTCTGCTGTATTGACCCGTCGTTGAGTCGTTGTACATGTGTTTCTTTGATGACCGCCTAGTGTTGTAGTTATGAACAGCTGTGATTGGTCGGATATTGTTGTAGTGAAGGGGAAGGAAAGCCTTGAAGGCTGGGTAAATAAGAAAGTGTGCATCCATGCATACGCTGTACTTATACATGTTAAGTATGTTGAGTAAGCGTAGTTTGGCAAAAAGAGGCTTGGTAGGTGTTCTCCATGATTTGAGACATATCAGACGGACTATACGTTTTTGGATGATAATGAGTGGATGTATAATGGTGTTGTAGTCATCAGATCCCCATATAGAGATACCATACATAAGTAGGGGGTATACATGTGCATAGTAAAGTTGGAGGAGGATGTGAGTGGGAAGTAGGCTGTTCACATAACGAAACATTTGGACGAATGGTTGAAGGCGGAATATAATAGATTGTATATGTTCACGGAAGGACAGGTTGCTTTGGATGATTGTACCTAATACTTTTACCTTTCGTTCTTGTTGGAGCCTCTTGCCGTCGATAGTCAAGTCGAGCTGCACCTTCTGTTCGTGCTTGTGGAAGATAGTGTAGGTGGTTTTGGTGGGGTTGGGTACTAGGTTATGTCTGTAGAAATAGTTGACAAGGTTCGTTGTATCAGTTTGTGCTTGCTCTTGGAGTTGTTCTTTATTCTTAGCAGCAATGATAAGTGTGGTGTCATCTGCGTATGCAAAGACTGTCCCGTGTGTTAGTGAAAGTATAATATCATTGATGTATAGAATGAAGAGCGTTGTTGAGAGTGTGCTACCTTGCGGGATCCCATGTGTGATCTTGCGTGGATAAGAACGAGCATATTGGGTAAATACTGTTTGGTATCGTTTTGTGAGGTATGATTTAAAAAAGGTAGTGGTGTTATCGCTAAAATTTATATTATTTCGTAGTTTATGGATCAGTGTTTCATGATCTATAGTGTCATAGGCTTTCGATAGGTCAATAAATAGAGCAAGTACATACCTTCCTGGGCCTTTGAGGTTTTGGATGTGATTTAAGATGGTTTGTGTAGTGATTGTTGTGTTCGAGTGTGGTCGGAAGGCGTATTGAGTTCGGGAGAGGATGTCGTACCTGGTAAGGTGGGCCATCAGTTGCTTGTTGAGTATAGTGTCAAAGACCTTAGCAATAATCGGCAGTAGCGAGATAGGTCTGTAATTCTCAGGCAGCGTTCTATCTTTAGCTTTATATATTTCAATAACTTTAGTTATTTTTAGTGCATCAGGGTATTGGTTATGTTCTATAGCTTTATTAAAGAGCGTTGTTAATATCGGGGCAATGTACTTTGTAAGGTCTTGCATGATGGCTGGTTTTATTTTGTTTATATCTTCTGCTTTGTTTCTGTTAATTGCTTTCAGTGTATCAACTACATCATCCTGCAAAATGCGTTTGAGTGTAAAGGGAGGCAGTTTTCTCTGTGTTAGGTCTATTTCCTCTTCTCTGACTTTATGTTCTTGGGGGATTTGGGCACTGACCTTGGAGCCGACCGTCGTGTAGTGTCTGTTGAGTGCATTGGCAATACCTTTGGGGTCGGTGATTATCTTATCATCTACGCGGAGTTGGGTGGGCGAGGTCTTCAGACCTTGTGTCTGTGGGATCAGCTTTCTCAACGCATTCATACGTTTTTTTGGATCGTGACTTAGTTTTTCCATTAAGGTAGTCATGTATGCTTTCTTAGCTTTCTTAATCTCTCTATTAGTTTTATTTCTATGCTTATTATACTTAGTTCTATTACTTTTAACTGGGCATGCTATTTTTATTTCATACAGTTCTCTTTGTTTCTTAATCATAGCTCTAATTTCATTATTGCACCATGGTTTCCATTTTCGTTTCTTTACACGCTTTTCATACTTTTCTACCACTGCCTTAATAGCTGTATGTATTTTATTTATGTAATTATTAGGAGTATCGTTATTAAGTTTTGGGTCAAGAACTTGCTTAAGTTCATAAATTATTTCTTCTGTTATTATTTCCTTCTTGTCTTC
Source organism: Paulinella micropora (assembly GCA_019918135.1). Classification (NCBI taxonomy): domain Eukaryota; phylum Cercozoa; class Imbricatea; order Euglyphida; family Paulinellidae; genus Paulinella; species Paulinella micropora. Next base: position 167,954 of record WBZZ01003523.1, read on the forward strand.
ATATCTCTTATTACTTAGGATTTTATTATTATTTTTCTTATGTGTGATTGGGGTGTGAAAGATAGCATAGATGGGGTGGTGATCAGAGATGCATGTAGGTAAGACATCAGATGTGATATCGCAGGTGAGTGTCGTTAATATAACATCAAGCAATGTATGGCTCTTTGCTTTGCGGGTGGGATTTTTGATTGTGGTGAAGAGGTTGTTGATTGCAAGGAAGTCACATACCTGTTTTGTAGGGCGCAAGAGATCAAGGTTAAGGTCACCAACAATCGTGATGCTGGTGTGTGGGGAGGCAGAGAGGATACCTTGCATGTAGTTTTGGAGCTCTTGGAAGAAAGCGCAGTCGTAGGATTGTGAGAGTGGTCTTTTGTAGATATGGAATATGGTGTGGATTGGATTATTTTTATGTTCTGTGCTGTGTATCTGCATGATTACGCCAGAGGCTTTTGAGATTTTAGATTCAGAGATTGTGATGTGCATATCGTTTTTATAGTAGACCGACACATCTGTGGTATGATAGGATGTGTATGTTGGGATTGGGAAGTGAGTGTGTGGTGTACCTGGTGTTATTTTTGATTCCGTAAGTGATATAATGTCTGGGATGAAGTGAGTGCAGTCAGGGTTGGATAGATGGTTAAGTAGGGTTTGGTGGCTTCCTGTTATACCACGGATATTCGTATGATATATAGAGAAGTGTTTGTTTACCTTGGGGGGAAGAGATGTGAGGTGTGGGTGTATGATTTGTGCTGGTGGGTGTGGTGCATTGTTGCAATTGGGTTGAGTCTGTTCTGGTAGGTGTTCCAGGGGTAGGGGGTTGGGCTGTAATAAGGAGCTCATGGCTTACTGCGGTGCCTCACTGGCAGGGAACGTCGAACTGGAACTAGACATGGTTGTATTTCCTGACCTGTTGGTCCTTGGGGAGGCAGATGAGTGGTCTGACTCACAGTTCTTGAAGTGGTTCTTCAAGTATCGAATATGAGTCAAGCGTTGGATCTTAAATCTGTTCTCACTCTCTCGTGGGCGTAGATATATCTCACCATCTGTGGTCCACACTGCTGCCACGAAATTTGGGTAGTCCTTCATGAGTTGCTTTGTGTGGTCAAGGAGTTTGCGTGTTTCAGGTGACAAGCTCTCTTTACACATGATGTGGTAATCTTTACCCGTGTAATTCTGCAAGCGTGGCGTGATTTGCGAGATTTGCTTGTGCTGGGGATGCGAAGATTTATCGTACCGGACGAAATTTTTCTTCAGCTGATTACTTGCAAACCGGACTTTAATCGCAGGCGTGGTTTTTTCTGTTTCCGGGTTGTACATCTTTGCTGCATGGTCCGAGATCATTCTTTTGCAAAGTAATATGTCACCATCCTTACAGTCCATACCTTTCGCTTTCATTAAAGCTGTTACTATTTTCTGAGTTTGTTTTTGAGTTTCTTTGGAATCATATGGAATTCCGGTGATTATCGCGGTGTCCAAAGATTCGTTGTTTGGGAGTACTACCGGTGGTTCTTCCCTTTTATGTAACGGGAAACTTTCATGCAAATTGCTGTTTGCGAGATTAAAGGGTTGTTTCCAGCTGCCTTGAAGTGTGTTGTTGTTGTTGCTGTGTGATGAGGATGCACTGGAAGATTGCATGGACTGGGGTCTGCTCATGCGTGAGGTGGTGCTGTTGTTGGAGGAAAACCTGTTTCGATCTCGTTCCTCTTTGAGTTCTCTCGTTAGGCTTTCAACTTTTGCCTCACATTGCAGCAGCTTCATGGTCATGTCATGCATTTTTTTCAGCATTTCATCCATTTTTTCTTCCATCGTTTTTGGCGCGTTTCCGTTGCCGTCTTGTTTTTCAGTTTCCTCGGTTGTTTTGCTGAGTTTTCCGAAAATTTTTTCGGTGGATTCAATTCGAGCATGTTTCGCTGGTATGTTGTTGTTGTTGGGATTATCTGATGTGTTTGCTCTTGATGGTGTTGATGGTTTTGCTCTCTTCTGGGAGGACATGATGCTTCTTGAATAATTTCCCGTGAACTACTACTACACCACCACTACTACTACTACTACTACTACTACTACTACTACTACTACTACTACTAACTACTACTACTACTACTACTACTACTACTACTACTACTACTTACTACTACTACTACTACTACTACTACTACTACTACTACTACTAACTACTACTACTACTACTACTACTACTACTACTACTACTACTACTACTACTACTACTACTACTACTACTACTACTACTACTACTACTACTACTACTACTACTACTACTACTACTACTACTACTAACTACTACTACTACTACTACTACTACTACTACTACTACTACTACTACTACTACTAACTACTACTACTACTACTACTACTACTACTACTACTACTACTCCTACTACTACTACACCACCACTACTACTACTACTACTACTACTACTACTACTACTACCACTACTACCACTAGTTCTTGTAAGAAAAAAACCCATATAGATTTATTAGGGAGATATGCGCCTGCGCATAGTCCTGGGGCATTCACGATAAAGCATAGTCCTCCGCATAATGTGGGATGGCTTTCAATGGTGAAAATACCCTTTTTTTTTGTAATCAGTTCGGCGCGGCTATGTTCCTTCAAAAAACGGCTGCCTCTGGCGAACTGACCAGGTAGACCCCCTTTTCCTGGAAAAGTCATGGGGGACTCAGCACCACCTGCCCAGCCGAACGTAAAACATGTCAGACATAGAAAACTAAACAGCAAGGGAACCCAATACCAAAAAACCATTTCCAGAAAAAAAAATCACAAAAAAAGATGCTGCCGAGCAGAGTAGTCAGCGTCGGGGTAGGCAGGCACAGCTTCCCTCCGAACCATCCACTTCACATCTCAAAAAACAACAAAAAACAACACAAACCTCACCTACAGAACTGTACAGTATGTATCATTTGATACAAGAAGTACACGCAGTTGAAGTAGACAGCACTTCTCTAGCTTCGACTTCTAGTAGCAGTACCAGTAGTACTCATGATCACAATCATCCAGCTTCTGATTCACAGCCTTTACCTACCCCTGCTGCCACTTCTGTTGCTGCATCTTCATTCACTGCTGATGCTGCATCATCCGCTATTTCCAAACCACGTCCTCAGACCTACATTCGAAACTCTGCCAAACTGTACAGCTTGCTGTTACTCGAGCAAGATGATGAGGAATGTAGGTCCTTGGATGAGTTTGGTAATATAGTAAACACTGTTATGTCAGTCTGTCTCCCAGAATAGAGAAAAGTATCTAAACTTTGGAACGAACGAGTGCAAGCTGGTCGTTCTAAAGTTGATATGGCAGACGAACATGTTTGTTCGCAGTTTTGGGACTACGTCCAGCACATGTTCAGAAAAAAAACCAACAGGGGAAACAACCATTGATAGGTGGTTATAGAACTCGAAAGTTATTTTCCAAAAACTCAATAGTAAAACAGCAACACAACACTTCCAATCAGACAGTGACAGATCATCAGATGATGATAGACATGGACTTGATGATAGTGAACTTTTATTCGACATCAATAATCCACCAACAAAAGCATCCCAACTGTTCACACAATCTCAGTCTGTAGATGAACAATCACTCGCTAGACCTCCAGACATGTCCTAGCCTTCACCAAATCAAACTACCATTCAGTTCGGCAGCGGACAATCTATAGCTACTACATCATCAGCGGGAGTAAACATTAATTAAGTTTTTGTTTTGAATGGATCATCGACATCGTCACGTGCACATTCTGGATTGAACAGAATGTTTGAGTCTGTTGAGCCGAATCTTGCTTCCCCGTCGACGTCGTCCACAACAACTGCTAACCCACGAAGTGGGACAGCCTGGCCTCCCACATGCAAGCCTAACACTCCCGTATCGTCCTTGCAATCAAGAAAGACACACAAGACGTCGACACCAACTTCAGCTCCGAAAACACAACCAAAAAAGAAAAGCAAAGCCAAAGCGAAAGAGGAGAATGATCCTTACGAACATGCTACTCCTTCTTCTTCGAATACTGCCACTAACGCCAAACGTAACCTTACAAACCTGATGTTACACACATTGGAGTCCTTAAAGGAAAGTAAGGCAAACAAAGAGACTGCAAATCTGTCTAGCTTGCTCGAGAATTTTCTTGACAAAACGTTGAAGTCTAGCAGTAACGTTGAAAAGCCTGTCAATATCGCCACAACATTGACTTCTCAGCAGGTATGCGATCACTTCGCTACGAAAGAGCTTCCTGCACAGTTTTTGCTTGCCATGAAAGCTAAAAAAATGGAAGTGCTACTTTGCACGCAGTGTGGAAATAATCTAATGCAAACTTCGATAACTTTAAGAGTTTTTGTCTAGGCTTGGGTGTGTCTGACACTGTTGAAGTTTTTCAGATTGCAGGGAAATTGGATCTGTTGTTTTCATAATATCATACAATTATTATTGTAAGATAGTAATAAAATTCAACAAGTACTAGAACTGTGCCAAAACTTCAGTGAAACTTAATTATTAATACTAGAATTTTGTAATAAAATTTTTTATTTATTAATACGTAATACGTTGATACATATTTCATACAAAATAATAATTATGGATATTACTTAAGATGATTGTTTTCTAAATAATTTTTTTTATTTTCTTAAATTAAATAAATAAATAAATAAATAAATAAATAAATAAATAAATAAATAAATAAATAAATAAATAAAAATTTTTTAAAAAAAATTAAAAAAAAACAGTACCTCCCGTGGCTAAATACGTAGGCCCTCACTGTCTCTATGCAACTAGGAACCAGTATTTTTTGTCCACGTATGTGCAATATTGGTAACGCTACACGCATGCAAAATTCAGCTCCAGAATCCTACCACCATATTTTTTAAGTATACAACCACCTGTAATTTAACTCAGGTTCGATTCCCACTGGTTTGATTAATTTTATGAACAAATACGATTTTTTTTTATTAATAAAAATACTTAATTTATTTTTTTTATTAAATAAAAAGAATTTTTTATTTATTAATACGTAATATGTTGGTACAAATTTCACACAAAAGAATGCGGACGTGTGGAAATTATCAAAACGCTCTCGTACCATGCAGGATCAAAGGATGTCCTTATTTTTTTTCTTCTTCACATTCTATTTCTAAAGTTATATAAACGAAAGCAACATTCCAATACAATAGCACGTTTGTCTGCGTTGTGTGGCAAAAGCAAAGTGATTCGTGGAAACTGTTTCTGTAAACTACCAATCCCCCACTCTGCACTCTATCTGACCGAAGTAACCATATTGTGCAAAATTTTAAGTTCTTTGATTCTCTGTTCCGAAAAAGTTTTTCTTTGTTCATATCGTTCAACAGTAGTGGTTTTAAACATCTCATAATTTTGTTCCTAAATTTGGGGAAAGCTGAATCACCTACTATGTAAAAAGGAGATGGTGTGTCGTCTTGTAGTATCTCAAATAATGGCGCAGCAATTCTGGCGTCATGCCAGCTTCCTGGGCATTTGTATCTACAACAGAATATGTTACCATCAAAGCAAAATACACAGACAGAAGAAACATAGTAACCATGTAACCATCCGTTGTAATTACGTTCACTTATGTTGATGTTTGAATGAACTTGTACAGGTAAATTTAAGCCATCTACCGCACCAATGCAACCCCAAGGCAATCCAGGCTCTTTCGCATGGAATATATCAGCTATTTTGATTTTTCTTACATCAGTTAGCCATGCAATTCTTGCTAATTTCTTTCAATGTATCTCTCAAGCAAGGCAGTGCTCTTTTCCACAAAGACCTTGACACTACTCCTGGATTTTCACCAAAAAACAAACATAGCCAGTACTGTGGAACAGGATTTGATAGATAGACTAATGCCAATGCTAAATTATAATAGGAGGAGTTAAATTTTTTGCGTCTAGTCCCTCCCTGTCGTGGTTTTTTTATATATTTTTGCCAATGTTTGTGAAAGACAGGATGAAGAGTGTGAAACTGCTTATTATCAGGATTTACAATCTGAAGCAGTGCTTTTTCATCTTTTGTGTCATAAATTTTCTTCCAAGGACTTTCTGCAAGCCCTTGCAGAACGTCTTGAGTAAGATATGCCTTGCTCCATTCTCTGCTAGACCCCAGCAGGAGCAGGCAAAGCAACCTAAGCATGAGAAGCTTTTTCTTTCTTTCAGTGCGGATTTTGATGCACAAGAGCAAGACTAGTATCACTAATATCTCTTGCATCGTAATTCTTGGGCCTACAAGCACGGTAAATAGTGCAAAATGAATGTTGAAATCATGTGGTATATATGTCGCTCTCAACAAATGAAATATTACAACAAGAAACAACAGTAAGGAAAAAAACCACAGCATCAATCATTCATTATAAATTTATACTAGAATTCATGATAAGTATTGCAGGGAGAGAATAACAGCAAACATACAGCAACAAAACCTACGCAAGCACACCATCATGGTGCAAATTCCGCATTTCTGTGGTGGCAAGTGCACCAGTGATGGTCCGTTCGCTGATGCCTAAAAGCCACCAGAACCATTTCAAAGCCATCCAAATGATTGTTACGGGTGACACTTAAGAAATTACCAAAATATAGGTGTTTTGTGGAAATTGGATAGCAGCACCGCAGATTGCGGGTCATTAAAGCACATTCCCCTTCTATGCAAGAACAAGAACCTGCGGGCATCTGTGACGAAATGTGGGCACGCAAACCCTTTGGAATTTCCATGGTGGTGATGCCTTACGAGCTCCAATCACTTTTTGTTTCTACCAAGAAAAACAAGCAAGATTTTCACAAGGTCGGTTGTCGTCGTCGTTGTTGTTTGTTTGTTCTTTGTTGGTTGTTGGTTGTTGGTTGTTGTTGTTGTTGTTGGTGCTGGTGGTGGTGGTGGTGGTGGTGGTCGTGGTGTTGTTGTTGTTGTTGTTGTTGTTGTTGTTGTTGTTGTTGTGTTGTTCTTGTTGTTGTTGTTGTTACTGTTGTTGTTTTGTTGTTGTTGTTGTTGTCGCTGTTGAGTACTCTGTTGCTGTTGTTGTTGTTGTTGCTGCTGTTGTTGAGTTTAGTTGGTAATTGCTGCTACTGCCGCTGCTGCCGCTATTGCTGCTGCCTAGCGCTGCTGCTTCTGTTGCTGCTAGTGCAGCATCTGCTGCTACTGCTGCGCCTACCAGTACTCCTACCTGCTTACCTACTTGCCAGCCTACCTACTTGCCAGCCTACCTACTTGCCAGCTTACCTAATACCTACCTATCTGCCTACCTACCTACCTGCCAACCTACCCGCCTACCTACCTACCCGCCTACTTACCTACCTGCCTGCCTACCTGCCTTCCTACCTACCTGCGTACATACCAGGGGGGGGGGGGGGGGGGGGGGGAGGGGTGGTTGCAGGAGGGGGCCGAGGTTGGAGGGGGAGGGGGGGGGGGGGGGGGCCGGGGTGGTCGTGGGGGGGAGGGAGCACTCACTTTGGTCTTCTGCATTTTTGGGGTTTGTGCGTGTCTGGGTTCTGGGAAGACTATTTTTTTTCTGTAAATTCCCGATGTTTTCTTGCATGCGTACCTACCTATGTGTCTACCCACCTACGTGCATACCTACCTACCCGCCTACCTACATACCAGCCTACCTACCTACCTACCAACCTGCCTACATACCTACCTGCGCCTGCCTACCTACCTGCTTACCTGCCTGCCTACCTACCTACCCACCAGGCATGCAGTGGCACCCGCCGTTTTTGATTTCTCCTGCGCTCCTTGCCCTTTTTGCTATCAGCCTGCTCCTGCCTGGCCTGCTTCCTACTCCGACTGCCTTGCTACTACACACGTCGCTGGATGGCAGGTGGTAGTCCGTGTCGCTGGATTGATATGGGAGAGTTGATTGACTCTGGGGTTGGAGGGAAAGTCGAACCATGGACGAACGAGGATGGGCCTGACTTTCCTCTCGACGCATACGGGCCGGGGCAAGGTAGAACTCAAGCAACCTGCCTGATTTGCTTTGGGGGAGGGGGAAGGGGGTTGGAGGAAGGGAGGATGGAAGGAAGGATGCAGGGGAACGATGGGCGCCCGCCCGAGAGAAAACAATTTGGGATGGAAGCGGAGGAGGGGGGGGGGGGGGGGGGGGGGGGGGGGGGGGGGGGGGGGGGGAGGAAAGGAAATAAAATGTGTGATGAGAGAAAGAAGGGGAGGAGGTGTGGCGGGGGCCAAAAATAAAAATGTTGCGGCACTGGGAAGGAGGAGGTGGAACAGTGGAAGGGATAGGGAAGATAGGAGCTCGCGTTGAAAAAGAAAGTTTTTCTTGAATATTATCATAATAGTACTCTGTTGGCACAAACAAGATCACAAAAGGAACGAAAGATGTAGGTGTATGTGTAGGAAAGCTGTAGTTGTCAGTGTAGGATAGGTACAGATGTACGTGTAGGAAAGGTGCAGGAGAGTTGTAGTTGTAGGTGTACGCGAAGGAGAGGTGGAGATAGAGGTGTAGGAGAGGTGTAGGTGTAGGTGTAGGAGTGGAAGGGGTCCGGAAACAAATATGATCGACTGGAGAGCAAGGTGAGGGGGGGGGGGGGGGTGGTATTTGAGGAGGGGAGGATGGAGGGAAGGATGCGATGGGCACCCGCCAGAGGCAAAAATGTTGGAAGAGAAACGGGAGGGGGGGGGGGGTGGATTGTGGGAAGGGAGAAAAGGAAATAAAATGTATGACTAGAGAACGGAAGGGGGGGGGGGGGGGGGAATAAAAATGCGCTGCACTGGGAATAGAGGAGGGGGGACAACGGAAGGGAAAGGGAAGATAGGAGCTCGCGTAGGAAAAGAAAGTTTGTCTTAATACTAATATAGTAGTACTGCTGTGTTGGACTGCACAGGGCGGCACAAGCGCCACATATACCATCGTGCTGCATGTCTGTCTATATAGCTTTTCCAAGAGGAAGCGTTGATCTTTCGTTTCCGCAGGTGTTCATGGTGGACCAGGACGGCCCCTCTTCATCAGGTAGGAGAGAGAAAAGGCCGCAAGCTTTATTTTACGGTGCATTTCAGAAACGCACGATACCTGTGGACACAGGATAAAGGCAAGCAACAACAACAACAAGAATAGCAACAAAAGAGGAAAGTTTGGGGGGAACAGGGATAGGAAACGACCATGGAACTTTTTCCGCTGTACAATGATGGCTGCTCCTGCGCGGGGTGACGAGTTTAGCCACACAAGCTGCGGTCTGGAAACGCATGGGCGCAAAAACGCCTGAGTCAGGCGTTGTCCCAGTTCGTGTGATGAGAAAAGGAAGAAGAGAAGTTTAGGGGCAAGCTTAATCGCGTCTTTGGATGGTAGGCGGTGGTCGGCGGCGCATTGATATCGAGCAGTTGCTCAACTCAGAGGCTGAAGGGGGGAAAATGCCCTGGACGCAGCAAGATGATTTCGGTCTCTCTATGGCAGCAGCTCCCATACTCTCGGACATGGACAACGGTGAGTTGCTGTCATTCCACCTTTGCATTTCATGCATCTGAATATACCTTGCTCTGTACAGGACGCACACGCCTTGAGATGGACACGGAAGCTCCTACTGAGCGTTCTGCAGGCCTCAAAAGGTTCACTTTCTTTGTGTCTTTCTGTATGTCACTCTATCTTGCGTTCCCTATTATTGTAGAATCGTCAGGATTTGGACGAGAAGCACTGTGGTGGGAGAAAGCAACCTACGATGCCAGATCCACAACGTGGCAACAAACCAGCAGCACGGGTAAACGCTACCATTAAAGTCAGCTTTACAGTCCCGCCTGGTATGGGTTTGTGCAGCTCACCATGGAGAAGAAACCAAACGGGTTTCTAAAGCTGACAAGGGAAAAAAGAGGTACTCCTCATAATATTATTCAATACTTTTATCTTCGCCCTTGGCCTTAGTTTACACATACTTTTTATCTTCGCGCTTGGCAAGACTTCGGGTGCCAGCGACATAAGCACGTCGCCCAATTGATTCCCTCGCACTAGTCTGTATCAATCTGCAAATTGCCTGCTACCAGGATGCAGTCGCAGGACCCAGGGGTTGGGCTTCCTGCAATTAGCGCACACTGGGTTTGAGAAGCTGCTTGCTTTGTGGCAACCGTTGCACTCCCACGCCTGCAGCGTGCATTCTTTTTGTGGTAGCATCTGCCTAACCAGGGTCCGGTGCTTGGCGGGGCCGGCTCTCGGTCTGCACCGGCTTGTAACCCGTGCTAATATTGTACGTGTGCCCGCTGCATGCGCGCGTCTCGGAAGTTTGCTTTACATAGTATGCGTCACCAATCAATTTTGACTCTTGACCTTTGTCATGAAGCCCCCCCCCCCCCCCCCGCCTCCCCCCTCCCCTTCTGCCGCGCGGCGGGGGAAGACGAAAAAGCTCGCGTTACTGGCGTGCTCTGCCCCTCCCTCCCTCCGTCCCGATTTTCACTCGCTCCCAACTTACCAGACAGCCTGCCCCTCCCTCCCGCTGGCCACCAAATTGAGTTGAGCGCACGGAAGAGGGGGGGGGGGGGGGGGGGTGGAACGGGAGCGACTAACATTTTTTTTTGCGGTCATGCTGGCAGAAATAACATTTTTTCCTTCGCTCCCACCTAATGTGTAACAAGAGAAAGGAAAGGGAGAGGAAATAAAAAATGCGTGACAGAGGAACGGGGGGGGGGGGAAGAGGAGCTCGCGAGGTGCACCCTGCTGCAAGTCTATGTATCTAGCTTTTCCAAGAGGAAGCGTTGATCTTTCGTTTCTGCGCTGTCGCACCTGCTGCTGTGCCTCTAATTATACATATTCACGATATTGGAAAATACTTGCTACGTAGGTGGTAGCGCCATGCAGCAGCAATCGAAATGTGTTGGTCTGCCCTCTCCCTTTCTAATTTCTCTACTCACCACGGTCCTTATTTTTAGCTGGCAGTGGTGGGCGCAAGCGGCGTCTTCTGTCTCCAGACTCAGAGGGGGAAAAGATTGAGTGGGATGAGTTCTCAGACGACGAGTCTGAGTCTATCAAGGAAGCGCATTGCGCAGATTCTTCACGGCGTCGCGCAAATCCCTACCCGGAGTGGACGTCAAAATTGCGCGCGCGGAACGCGCCGCAGTCACCCAAGAATGGTAAGCGGAAGTGTTTATGTTGGGGTCAGGGTTAGGCGGGAGTGCTTCTATTTTATTGTCCATCCTTGCACTCAATCCGTTTGTCCTTCCTGCAACTTAGGCGGCAGCATCTCCGTGTTTGTCAGCGTACCGGGCTCTAGAATCATTAGCTTGTGCATGGACCCGTCAGGCTCGATTGGAGTCTTGCAAAAAGCTATCGAGGAGAAGGAGGCCATCCCCGTGGATAAACAATTCCTCGTCTTCAATGGAAGACCCCTTGAAGAAGGAACGTTGACAAAGTATGGAGTCGGGAACGATAGTGTAATTCAGTTATATCCCTACCTACCGGCGGCGGGTCCGACATAGCCGAACAGGAAACCAAAAGCAAGCGCGCGGATAGCGCCACGCTGGAAGATGGTAAAAGCCATGCTACCAGACTCACAAAAAACCCGAGCACAATCTCCTCAAAACGAGTGAAAATCAAAAACTTTTCACCCAACAAAGAATCGCGGAAATTTATCGATTTAACGCTGCATGTAAAAGCTTTCCGGTAACTCAACCGGATCTTGGAGCATATTTCATCTCTATCAATGCAGTTTCAAAAAGCAACCCCCGAAAAAAAATATGTTAAGTCCAATCATCACGCAAATCCCACAAACCCCCCCACCCTTAAGACTAGTACAAAGCAAACACCCACTCTTCCTTCTTTCCTTCCTTCCTTCCTTCCTTTCTTTCCTTCTTTCCTTTTTTTCCTTTCTTTCCTTTTCTTTCCTTTTCTTTCCTTTCTTTCCTTTCTTTCTTTCCTTTCTTTCTTTCCTTTCTTTCTTTTCTTTCTTTCTTGCTTTCTTTCTTGCTTTCTTTCTTTCTTTCTTTCTTTCTTGCTTTCTTTCTTTCTTGCTTTCTTGCTTTCTTCCTTTCTTCCTTTCTTCCTTTCTTGCTTTCTTTCTTTCTTCTTTCCTTCCCTCCTTCCTTCCCTGCTTCC
>WBZZ01003523.1:187500-220000 GCA_019918135.1 Paulinella micropora
TTTAAGATCTTTTACGCGCGCAACGACCCTCCTCCCCAGCATCTATCACCAAAGGGTTATGAGTTGGCGTCACAGTTTAACGCCTTGAGGCCATTGGGCTGAATAATAATAATAATAATGACAATAATAATAATAATAATAATAATAATAATAATAATAATAATAATAAATACATATTATATATATGCATATTATATAATTTATATGTACAGAAATAAATAAATAAATATATATATATATATATATATAGTAGTGGTGGAAAACATCATCAAGTCAGAGACGGCTGGAGCCAAGTGCTCGTTCGTGGACCACCTAGCAGCTTCCAAGGACGAGCTGGAGTCCAAGGCTGTGTAGAAGGCAACACACTTCCTCTCCCACGCCTGGAGCTACCTCGTCATTGATGATAACTGCACGTGTTGCCGATGCCTTCTCTTCCATGTTACAATTTCTTTCTACACGACAGCGATGAATTTCGAATTTGACACTGCTTGATACACAGTAAAGCAAATCCTGGAAGTTTCCCAGTTACTAAATTTGGGTGATTTCCCGGAAACTTTACTGAATTCGGGTGATTTCCCAGAAACTTCCCGGGATCTCACGCTAATTCAGTCAAGCTTCCTGGGAAACTTCCAGGATTAGCTTTACTGTGATATTAATGGTGCGCTTCATGCTCTCTTGGTCGCATGAGCAATAGCAACAATACAAACAGTCGGTTGAACAAGTGGCCCAGCAGTGAACGCTGATCTGTTGTGTGTGTGTGTGTGTGTGTGTGTCTGTGTGTGTGTGTCTGTGTGTGTGTGTCTGTGTGTGTTTCTGTGTGTGTTTCTGTGTGTGTGTGAATGTGTGTGCAGTGGTGGCAGCAGTACGAGCACGCTGGCCTTCCCCGCAAGAGCAAGCAAGCGTTTTTCTCTGGTTCTTCAAGACTCTGTTTTTGTGTCCAGAAATCTCTTGCTTGCTTTCCACGTTTTTTTTCAATCGGTCACCTCCACAAAATTTGGTCAGGTTACCGATAAGACTACATATGCGGAAATTGGACGTGTTTTGCATGCTCGCCGGCCCGGCTCGCCCGCAAAACACGTCAAATTTGTGGCTAGCCACATAATATACTACTCTCGGCATGAAACGATAACCAAGCTCCTGACTGTGTTGAAACTTCACTTTCTCGATTTGCTGCATATTGGAATTCCCGCGTCAATATGTTGCTCTTCTATTTTCTTTCTCTCTCTCTCTCTCTATTTTCTTTCTCTCTCCTTCTCTCTCTCTCTCTCTCTCTCTTACTCTCTTACTCTCTCTTTCTCTCTCTCTCTCTCTCTCTCTCTCTCTTTCTTTCTTTCTTTCTCTCTCTCTCTCTCTCTCTCTCTCTTTGTGTCTCTCTCTCTCTCTCTTTCTCTCTCTCTCTCTATCTCTCTCTCTCTCCTCTCTCTTTGTCTCTTTCTCTTACACTCTCTCTCTCTCTCTCTCTCTCTCTCTCTCTCTCCCTCTCTCTTTCTCTTTCTCGCCCTTTCTCTCTCTTTGTCTCTTTCTCTTACTCTCTCTCTCTCTCTCTCTCTCTTTCTCTTTCTCCCTTTCTCTCTCCCCCCCCCCCCCCCCCCTCTCTCTCTCTCTCCCTCCCTCTCTCCCTCTCTCTCTCTCTCTCTCCCTCTCTCTCTCTCTCTCTCTCTTTCTATCTCTCTCTCTCTCTCTCTCTTTCTCTCTCTTTCTCTTTCTGTCTATCTATCCATCCATCTATCTATCTATCTATCTATCTATCTCTCTTTCTCTCTCTTTCTCTCTCTCTCTCTCTCTCTTTCTCTCTCTCTCTCTCTCTCTTTCTCTCTCTCTCTCTCTCTCTCTCTTTCTCTCTCTTTCTCTCTCTCTCTCTCTCTCTCTTTCTCTCTCTCTTTCTCTTGTATTACCATTTAGAAATGGAGGTGATCTGTCGCTGAATACATATTTTTCTGCAATATCAGTTTCAAGGGCATTGCTGTTGCCTGTGAACTCCAAAGTTAATTTGTATTCGTGCGTGTCTCGCGCTGTTGTATGCAGGTTCGACCTCTTCACTATCAACCAGCACGGCACCGACAATGTCCCAGTGCGTTCTGGTTCGTTGCCTTGAAAGCCAACGTCGCGTGCATCGGCCACACAGTCTTGGTCCAGAGCCCGTGGACGAACCCTGTGCCACTGACGCGTGCGTGGTGCTTGTGGGAGATCCTCTGCACCTCGCGTACTAAAGCCACGTTCGAGATCATTCTGCCGCCCAAGGAAGAACAAAGCCTCCTCGAATCGCTGGTGACCCAGGAAGGTTTCGATAGCATCGCGGCCATGCTGGCGACCGTGGACGTGGCCAACGCCAAGGCGTGGAAAGCGGAAGACCAGAAGAAAATACTCGAGGCCGTTGCCGAGACAGGAGAAGGAATCCATGGTCTTAACAAGGTCCGGAGCTGGATTCTGTTATAGTCACTGTGGTTGTTTTCCTTTGATTATATCACATGAACATCAATCCCTTGGGGCCTTGAATTCTCGATTTCTCGGATGATGCGATCACTTTGTTGTTGTTTTCAAATCAAAACAACACCAGTGTATGGTTTGCAATTCCTCTGGTTAACATTGCCATAGCTTGCATTGGTTGTGACGCGTTGTGTGCGTTGATAGGTGGTGATTGATTTTGACTCCGTAAGTCATCCTTGTACCATTTCCATTCTAACTCTTACCCTTCCCACTTATCCCTACTAGTGACAAGCATTCTCTTATTAAAGTTGATCAGTGTGAAAAAAAAAGTACTTTTTACATCAAGAGCTCATGAGACTGTCAATCACGTTTCCGTCAGTATTGACTTCATGTGCCAAGCAAAGTTCATATTGCTGTAATCTGGCTTCGTGACTAACAACAAGGTAAATACAAATTATGCGCATGTACAGCCACCCTAGTCATCGAGACTTCGGAGCTGCTGCATTTCAAGAGTCTCGGGATGGGAAGGTCCATAGACTGACTCGTAGCTTTTCGTAGCACGACGCATTAAATCCTTTGCCTCTGCCACATTGCGTTCAGCCTTCATCAGGAGTGCTAGGTTGTAGACCGAGAGAAGCGTGGAAGGATGCGTGGCGCCCAGCCTCTCCTCTTTGCCTGCCAGCGCACGGCGGTAAAATAGCTTTGCTTCCGCCAGCTTCCCTTGGCTACGCAGCAGAAGTGCCATGTTGTTGACCGAGGCAAGCGTGTCAGGATGCGTGGCGCCCAGCTTCTCCTCTTGGCCTGCCAGCGCACGGCGGTACAGCGGCTCTGCTTCCGCCAGATTCCCTTGGTCACTCAGCAGATTTGCCAGGTTGTTGACCGTGGCAAGCGTGGAAGGATGGGTGGCGCCCAGCTTCTCTTTGCCTGCCAGCGCACTGCGGTACAGTAGCTTTGCTTCCGCCAGCTTCCCTTGGTTACTCAGAAGTGCCAGGTTGTTGACAGTGGCAAGCGTGTCAGGATGCGTGGCGCCACGGCGGTACAGCGGCTCTGCTTCCGCCAGCTTCCCTTGGTTACTCAGCAGAGCCGCCAGTTTGTTGACCGAGCCAAGCGTGCCAGGATGCGTGGCGCCCAGCTTCTCCTCTTGGCCTGCCAGCGCACGGCGGTACAGCGGCTCTGCTTCCGCCAGCTTCCCTTGGTAACGCAGCAGAACCGCCACACCATTGATGAGACTCAAGGATCATTGCTGCTGTGTTCCTCTGGGATGACGGCTTTTGCGATCGGTCTTGGCAAGCCAGTAACAGACGTGGGCGACAAAAGGATATGCGGACACACTAGACTGGCAGAATGTGAAATTATTGCTGTTGACATTCAAGACAACAACAAAAATTAGTTTTTCATTTTTGTGTCAGATTTTCATTTTTGTGACAGTTTTTCATTTTTGTGACAAAAATTCAAATTTTCAAATTTAACTGTAACATTTCGCGAAAATTTACGATATTTTGCGGACGAATATAGCAGTTAATTTGAAAAATTCAAATTTTCACCCAAAATCAAAATTCCAACCAAAACTGAAATTCCAACCAAAACAGAAAAATCAATTTTTTTTGTTGTCTTGAATGTCAACAGCAATAACAGGAGACCAAACAATAGCAGGAACGAAAGAATTTAGCGGAAAATTAGCAACTTCATTATGCATCCCGTGTATAGTAGGCAGAACCACAAAGGGAACAGGAGCAACGAAGGAAAGACACATTGAAGACAGGAAGATGAGAAGGAAATGGAAAAAGGAAGCCCAGAGAAAAGAGATGAAAAGAAAGGGGGCAGGGAAACAGTGGAAAAAAAGAAATAGAGAAAGAAAATAAATAAAAAAATTAAAAAGCATGAACGCAAAAGTAATAACTTACAATGAAGTCACTAGAAGGAGACAGTGAAAGCTAAAAGAGAAGAAAAAAGTCAGGGGATAAGAAGATAGGCAGCGAGAACGAGGGGCAAAAGAAACTTGAAAAGAAGAAAGGAGGGAAAGTGTTCGAATAAAATTTATCAGACACTTAAATTTCAAATCGTCACTGGGCATGATGTTTAACTGCGTCCGGTCTCAGCTCTGCATGACTTGAAACTGTGACTGCTTTTTTGTACACTTCACTCTCTCTCTTTCTATCTCTCTCTCTCTCTCTCTCCCTCTTTCTTTCTTTCTCTCTCTCTCTCTCTCTAAGTTTTTTTTTTTTTTTTCTTCATCAGTGAACGATCTTTAATATTAATACTATATTAATACCTGGTAAATTTAATCAGTAGTAAAGAAATCTTGCTTTTTGAAGATCTGAAAAGGAAACATGCAAGAGAGCGAACATAACTTCAGTAAAACAGGGGAGACACTTGAACAGAGAGAGGTCACGTAGTATGATTAATTAATACAATTCGGACTACGGGGAGAAACTTGGGAAGTTAAATATATATATATATATATATATATATATATCATGATATACATATATATGTATTTTTTATACAATATATCATATGTTTTTTTATCGCCCCTTGGAGGTCTTTAGTAGATTTGCAGGCCACCGTTGAATTATTAATAAAAATAATAAAATATATACAGTTAATTTCTTCATATATCAGACTGAGTACCTCAACGACCTGCCAAAACCTTTACCATTTAAAACTGAGTCACTCCTTTTGACCGATTCATTAGATTTTCCTCTGCACGACGTTTCGACTTCACTAACTAGTTTTCGATTCCGTTCAGAAATGATTTTAAACGATCAGTTGGAGTCAAAGTTCTTTTTAGCTATTGCCACTCTTCCCATTCGCGTTACCTTTTTCCCGATTTCCCTTGAAACACGTTTTACGGTAAATTTTGTGGACAAGGAGAAGTATTCACGGGAAAACACAATATCTAACTGTCTTTTCCGTGCCCAGTCATTTTCGCCTTGGCCTCCCAAATCAATTTGGGATTTTCAAGTCCACCAACCCGACACTATCCGTGTTATGACTGTTAAGTGAACTTGAAGACAAAAGACACTATCCGTTTGAGAACTGGAGACCTCACAATCTACGTTCTGTAATGCCCCCAACGATAGCTCGTAAAAAGTCGGTAATACAACCAAACACAGTCCTTAAAAGATGAGAATGATGTCTCGTTATATTAGCTCAGTGAAGCCAAAAAGGAAAACGGCAACAGACCAGGAATAAAATGGCATCAGGTCCAATCCGGACAAATAATACTGAAAAACAAGCTGGTGCACCTGTCACCAGGAAAAGGTACTTTTTACCGGCTATCCGGGGGGTGATGCCTACAGTACCCCCTCCCGATTTTATGACGGAAATAGCATTTTCGTCATACACCTTCTGATTTCTTTCTGCAAATAGTATGCGCTATGGAGTCATGCCACACAGCGCATCGACCCACGGATAGACGCTAAAAGACGATAAATATATCCTCATACGGCACGTCAAAGCGGATTCTTCAGCCACTCTTGTAGATTTTTGAACTCCTTCCCCTCAATCTCTTTTTTTTTTCTTCTTCTTCTTCTTCTCGGCAGTATGTCAAAAACAAACGTACTATTAATAAAAAAAAATACAAGCAACGTGGTGCTGTAGTACAATTCCCCCTTTGATCTCCTTCTTCTTCTTATCATTATCATTATTATTATTATTATTATTATTATTGGCTCAGCAATTGGCAGGAGATACACTATTATTATTATTATTATTATTATTATTATTATTATTATTATTATTATTATTATTATTATTATTATTATTATTATTCAGCCCAATGGCCTCAAGGCGTTAAACTGTGACGCCAACTCATAACCCTTTGGTGGTAGATGCTGGGGAGGAGGGTCGTTGCGCGCGTAAAAGATCTTAAACTCCGCATATGCTGGTTGATAGCCCAGGACCCAGCAGACACCAGATTGTTATGGGTGGGGTTTCGAGGCAGCTCTAGCAACCGCGCTTGGTGTATGCACTTGCACATTCGGTGACGTCTTGCAAGAGGTTGCTGGGACTGCGGAATAACCTCGGCTTAGTGCAGTCTTGCCCTCAGGAGCTCCATCGGTGGCCCCGATCATCAGGCGAGAGACTGACACGGGGGGTGGAGGACCTCGAACAAGGGTATTGGAGGCTTATGTCCGTTGAGGATATGCCATTAGCTGCATCAGTACGCCTCAGGTATAGTATTATTATTACTATTACTATTATTATTATTATTCACAGGGAGATCGTAAGTACATTGCCTTTTTAATGACATACCTTTGTATAAGGCGGATATCCTATGATATAGTATTAGGGGGCCAGTCCTAATAGCTATATTCGAAGTCGAGGTGTATGTACCCGACCCTGCGATATACCGACACAAGTAGAGATTGACCGTGCTCAGGTACGACAGTATATAATCTATCGTAAAAAATAATTTAATGGAAGTTCAGAGAACATTTCATTTTTTCGAGAACATCATCCCAGGACTTGGAAAGGGTCATACCCGGGAACACCATCGCTCAATACACTAGCGATCCCCGTATACGGTGTAGTATCATCGTCGATCGACCTTTCGCACTCGTATGTTGCGATCGAATGCCAAGTTATATCACTGAGTCTTTTTAATATTCATAGTGATAACTGATGATGCATGATCAAATCATGATACGCCGTGGGCAATCAACCAGTTTGTTTGAGACGCATAAAGAAAAATAGTTTCCTTGTTACTGCCTTCGTCGTCTGGCGCAGATTTCTTTACCTGGTGGAGGACCACCAACAAAAGTCAGATCAAACTTTGACTGTTCGAGAATGTCCCAGATCTTATTAGGGATTCCGCCCAACGATAATTCAAAAGGAATATCAAGCACTCCTCTTGGCAGTGTCTGAATGGTCCACGCAGTGTAATCCTTGTCTCTGGGAGTAATTGTATCATCCCATGTCTCGAGACTTTTTGCGTCTTTATATACTGGCAGATAATGTCTTGCCTTTGGATCCTCAACCGGGTCCATACTTCTCCGAAACTGGAGAATCGGTTGTACTATTTTTGCGGCTGATGATATTTTGAGTGTTCGTGTGACACGCATCTGTCGTGGGACCGCCACGACCCGCATCAAGTATAAGTCTGAAAGAGTGTCATCAGCGACATGTTGTTCCGCTGGTCTCATCAGATAGAAAGCATCTTTCACCCATGCGATGGTTGCTATCGTATCGCCTTCCTTCCATCGCTCATGAACAATCTCAACGTTGCCCGCGTTTGGGTGAGTGTCCGTCCCCTCCTCCTCCTGGTGGACGTCCTTTGATCCCATCGACCTCATCGCCTTCCTCGGTTGGTCGTTGATAAGATCATTCCGCGCTCTCCTTAGCTGCGCCTCTGTGATCTTCTCCATCTTTCCGCTATGCTCTCGCGGAGACTTGGACTGAGTCCTATCTCATCTACAAAGATCCGAAGGATGGCGGACTCGTGCTGATGATGCCCGACTTTTCGAAGCAATTCGTAGTCGACACAGACGCATCAAAGTTCGCGATCGGCGCAGTCTTACAACAGGAAGATGAGGAGAAAAAGTTGCGCCCGATCATGTTTATAAGTAGAAAGTTGTGCTCGGCGGAGCGAAACTATTGTACGAGACAGAGAGAGGCACTGGCGGTGGTCTGGGCCCTCAAACGGTTGAGAGAGTATTTATGGGGTGGACCTCAGTTTATAGTAAGGACTGATCACCAGAATTTACTATGGCTGATGAATCATGAACAGACTGGCCGTCTAGCGAGATGGCAGGCATTCTTGTCATGTTTCAATTTTACAATGGTTCATCTACCCGGCAAGCGAAATGTTGTCGCTGACAGCCTCTCCAGGCTAGAGTTTCACTCAGAAGTGGCAGCTCTCGTATCATCAGCAGAAATGGAGGATCTATCCCCAGACTGCACATACGAAGTGCATCATATCGAGTCGATGCAGATGGCGAGAGGGGTCCGATATAACCGATCGGGTCTACGTCATAGCCCGCAAGGTCCGGATCATGGGATATGTTGTACAGCACATGTCCTCGAGGATGCTGAGTGGTCCTATGAAGCATATGAGAATATGAAGGCGGAGATAAAACAAGAAGAGATTAAGCAAGAAGCATATGTGGAACCCACGCAGGAGAACAAGGAGGAGTTAGACGAAAACCCTGAGAGGATAGGAGTGCAGCTAGAGGATGGGACTATCAACATAGCCTCACCCACTGCATGGAGACAGCAACAGGCTCTCGATCTGGAGTTCAAAGAGCTAATACAGCTATACAAGAACCCGAACGAGCTGAAAATGACGAAGGAGATTAAGGAGCAACAGAAGGAGATGGGGTGGAGAGACGGTCTCTTGTGGTACAAAGGCCAACACGGGCGCTATGCATCACAACCAGACAAATGGACTCTCTGGGTTCCTGAGAAACTCAGACACATCATTTTTGTCGCTGCTCATAACTGCCCACTACTGGCGCACCCGGGCCGACAAAGAACGCATATGTTCATTTCGAGACGATTCTGGTGGAAGAAGATGAAGGAGAATATTGATGAACAGGTCAATACATGCATCCCATGCAAGACATCCAAAACACCATTGAAGGCGAATTTTGGCCTGATCGGGACTTTTCCTTTACACTTAGGAATGTTCGAGTTCTTACACACTGATCATGTAGGACCTTTCCCGGTCACGACGGAAGGTTACAGATACCTTCTAACGGCCATAGACAGAGCCACCAACTATGTATGGGTGGTCCCAGTCAAAGACGTTACGGGCGAAACAACAGCCAAGGCGTTGATTGACAGGATCATCTCACAGATTGGGGTGCCGAGAAAAATATGCTCAGATCGAGGCTCTGACTTTAATAATGAAGTCATCGACAAGCTATCTGCATATTACGGCTGACGGTTGGAAGCCAGTCGCCAGCAAAGAAAAGTCAACAGTGTATGAAAAAGATGGTAAGGCGATTGTAGCATTTAGAGGAAGTGCGGATAAGCGAGACTTACTCACAGATGTCGCATTGGTAAAGGGAGTATTGAAAAGAACACCGAGATATTAAGAAGAACAGAAGCTGGTGAACGATGTCATAAAGAAATATGGTAAGGATAATGTAGAGCTGACTGGGCACAGCCTTGGAGGAACGATTGCGAAAGACTTAAGCCGACAGACGGGTAAGGGCGACGACATACAATAAAGGCAGTAGCACAAAAGACTTTGTGGAAGGAGTAATTGACAGAGTGGCGTTGAAAGTAAATCCGAAAGGGAAGAGGGCGAAGACGGCGAAGCTGACCACGAACTACCGAACCGCATTTGACCCTGTTTCATTGTTAGGGGCTACGGCTGTAAATACTAAGTTAGTGAAACCGAAAAAAGGAATCCATACAATTAGGAGCTTTAAAGGTAAAGACAAAAAAAAGATTAATCTAATTTAATTTTTGATTTGAAAGCCGAGCGGGATGCTGTCATTATCGTTAATGAACTCACGACCCGCCCACTTGTTCTTATTAACTTGTTTTTTAACATTTGAAATATGTATAATGCTAAAGTGCGGGACTTGTTGTTGTTTGCTGTTTCTGTTCAAATGGATTTTCTTCATTAGGAAGTCTTGGATGTTTTCAATGCTACCACCTTCATCCATCTTTCTGAATATAGAAGGGTTTAATTTCTTAGGGTCTAGCCCATTACCTCTGAAATGAAAATATCTTTTCATACCATTCGAGGTTATAATATGAACTCCGTCTTTAATAAGTTTTAGGTCTGCTTTCGTCATACCCTCAGTAAAAGCATCTTTCGTCGTAAATTCTAATTCATACAGTCTAGGCGCTATCCATATTCCTTTATTTTTTTACATCCATCTCCAACGTCATCTCCAATACCTCCTAATTGCTTATCTCCTAACCTCTTTATTTTTTTCGCACATCTGGCATGAATATGTAAGCTGTCAGTGTCTGTGTAGTAAAAGTCATCTTCAATACTTCTGTCGGGGTTTGCTTCTTTAATGTAGTCAAACATAATGCGACGGCTATATGATAGAATGAACGCCCCGTAGTGTGAAGGTTTGGTTATGCTACTTTCTAACAAGATTGGATTGCGGGGTAAACCTGTGATGTGCCACATAGGTTTTCCTTCTTTGTCTGTGAATTCAATGATATCGGTTTTCTGATTACTGCTCCAAAAATCCCAATACTCTTGATTGCTTCTTATGTAAGTTGATTTAGAAGGAATGGGTCTCTGTATCATCTTACCGTATAGGCAATTCATAAATAGTTTAGCGACTAGATACTGCGGGCTTCCTTTCACAGCATTATCCTTTGCCTTGAACATATCGTCTATGTAGTCTTTGAAGACGGTCGCACTTTTTTCTGAAGAATATCCTTTGTGAATTCTGATCTCATAACCTTCTTTAACCATATCCTCAATATCTACACTCGTTAGCCATTGGTCTTTCATATCCGTCAGTCTCCATTTAAGAGAACCCATAGGGTCTCGCTGTCCAATTCTGGGATGTAGTAGATTTTTTGGTGAAATGTAATCAAGATTATATATGCTGATTTGAAGGTGGTGCGGGTCAAACGGACCGATTGTTTCCTTAATATCGCCCACCATAAATTCATTCAACATTGCGGATGGATACAAAGAGACGACATCAGCATCTACGAGGTAATCAACGAGTTCGTCATAACTGATTTCTTTCTTCATATACTGTTCAAACTGGCTTGAGGTAAATCATCTCTTAGACTGGTAAGTCCTGCCACCGATAATGGCTTTTCTAAAAGCTCTTTCCTGCTCCACTGTTGGAAGTCTCACCTCGTATTTGCAGTCTTCATATTTCTTCCATATGTTGAAAGCCAGACTAGAAGTTGAAATGTATGAAGTTAGATTAACTTTATGATTAGTAAATATTTCTGTATTTAACTTATCATATAGTTTTTTTAATCCCATGACATCATTCCTTAGGTAGGCTCAACAGTCCTGCCTCATTTTATCATCCATATCTTCCCATCTTTTCGCCTGGTCGTGGTCAAAGTCGCCCTTGAGAATTTTACAACCCATACTTTCAAGATTTGCTTTTAGGCTTCCTTGAGAATGCTTCTTAAAGTCCCACATCTTAACATTTTCAAACTCTAGACAGATGATAGAGCCGTTATTTAATTTTGATGCTTTGGGTGTGATGCCTCTACTAAGGAGTGCCTGTTTAATGAAGTAGTGGTCAAAGTTCGCCCCGTTAAACCCATTAACATATAGATATATATATTAACATATAGGACCGGCGGTTTTTCTTCCTTCTTATTCTTCTTAGGCTTTCGCTTTGTTTCAACTTGCTTCGGTTACCATCCTTCTTTCATAAGCTCGCCTCGTTTAATTAGCTCGTCTATGAAAGTTAATACAATTCTCGCCCGCTATATATTGAAAGCCTTCACCACCCTGAGTATATCCGACTATGTAGCATTTATGAATATCATAGCCATCCGCTATTTCTCTAGTTTTAAATGTCTCCAAGTCGTAATGAAGGATTTGGTCGTTGTTTATTTTTTCTTCTGGATGGAACCCGGTTATTAGGTGTCTTATGCCATTCTTTTTTAAATTGATGTCCGCATAGCCACCCACCAACTTAACCTATGTAGAGGAATTTCTACTACACTTGTTCAGAAGGAACTCTATCTCTACTCCAATTACCGTGCTTTTTAATAACTTCAAGAAGAACTGAATTTTTTTTCACAAGGAACGATGCCACTGCTCCGATTCATGAGGAACTATATCCATACTCCAGTACATAACCTAAACGCTACTTCGTAACCAACTTATCGTGGAACCGATAATTTTTTAATGTAATACGATACAATTTAATCAAATATATCTTGCTTTTTACTTTTTTACCAGTATTTTCTCTCCCTCAGTGCACTGGAAAATTTCCCTCTTTACTCTAGCAAATTCCTTTTTTGCCCATATCAACTCACAATTTTCCTCACTGGCTGTGCTAATTTTCCTTTCCAATCTAGCTTACTTATGTTCTCTAGAACACAACCTAAACCATCCCAACCTCAACCATCTCCCCACCACAGATAATTTCATTTAGAATCCTTCGTCTTGAGCACAGCTCAAAAGCCCTGGAGACCATACACCTTACCCTATATTAACTAGCCCTTAACCTTACCATTATCCAGCCCTTACCCTGTACTGTAATTAACCTTGGCAAAGGGGTGAGCACTCACTCGTGGTCCGGTAAACCCTGTTAAAATAAGTATTCTTAAAAGTTAAATCTGCGCATGCATCCTTGCCCTGCTAAGGGTTCCGGGTTCGACACGCCTACTGCCATAGGCAGCCTACTATGAAAATTCATAACAGAGAAAAGCCCTGGAGCTTTACTACAAACCCCTGGAGTCCCACTGCTGCGACTACCTGATCTGGCCCTTTGGGTGTGTGTGTGTGTGTTTGTGTTTGTGTGTGTCTGTACGTATACAGGTACATGGGAGCTTTGCACCCATGGCGGAACTCCTCTTCTCCTCCTGTACGTTCTCTAGAACACAACCTAAACCATCCCAACCTCGACCATCTCCCCACCACAGATAATTTCCTTTAGAATCCTTCGTCTTGAGCCAGCTCAAAAGCCCTGGAGACCATACACCTTACCCTATATTAACTAGCCCTTAACCTTACCATTATCCAGCCCTTACCCTGTACTGTAATTAACCTTGGCAAAGGGGTGAGCACTGTCACTCTTGGTCCGGTAAACCCCTGTTAAAATAACTATTCTTAAAAGTGAATAGTTCCTCGATGATTTAATTAATAAAAAACACCTCTCAGCTAGTTTATAGATGATTTCGACTTTTTTCCGGTGTGAAAAGTGACAAAACTGACTTGTAGAACGATTTGAGGTGCCACTCGTTCATTTCAAGTTTTTCAGTATTTTTCCCGGAAAATCTGTGGTGAAAAGTCGATTTTTGATCAGTATGGCAGCCATTCTAATAGCTCGTTCAGGTTTTATTAATATCGATATCAGACTGAGCACTTTAACGACTCGGACCGGCCAAAATCACTACCGTTAACTTTCAATATTTTTGACCGGCCCGTTAGATTCTCCTCTGCACGACGTCACCTTTCGACTTCACTCATACCCCATACCCCATACCCCATATCCCATATCCCATATCCCATACCCCATATCCCATACCCCATCCCATACCCCATACCCCATACTTCATACCCCATACCCCATACCCCATACCCCATACCTCATACCTCATACCCCATATCCATACCCCATATCCATACCCCATACCCCATACCCCATACCCCATATTATATAATAACTAGTTCACCACCAAACCCATACCCCCCCCCCCCCCCCCGCCCATACGCGTATATACCGGGTATAGATACCAGTATGGGGCCATACCCCAAAAAAAGGGGGGTATGGGGCCATACCGGGGGTATGGAGGGGGGTATGCAGGGGGTATGGAGGGTATGGAGGGTACCGTATGGGGGTATGGGGTATGGGGTATGGGGTAAGGGGTATGGGGTATGGGGTATGGGGTAAGGGGTATGGGGTATGGATATGGGGTATGGATATGGGGTATGGAGTATGGGGTATGGGGTATGGGGTATGGGATATGGGGTATGGGGTATGAGGTATCGGGTATGGGGTATGGGGTATGGGGTATGGGGTATGGGGTATGAGGTATGGGGTATGGATATGGGGTATGAAGTATTATAGGGTATGGGGTATGAAGTATGGGGTATGGGGTATGGGGTATGGGGTATGAGGTATGAGGTATGGGGTATGGGGTATGGGGTATGGGGTATGGGGTATGGTGTATGAGGGTATGGGGTATGGGGTATGGTGTATGGGGTATGAGGTATGGGGTATGGGGTATGGGGTATGGGGTATGGGGTATGGGGTATGGGGTATGAAGTATGGGGTATGGGGTATGGGGTATGTGGTATGTGGTATGAGGTACGAGGTATGTGGTATGGGGTATGGGGTATGGGGTATGGGGTATGGGGTATGGGGTATGGGGTATGGGGTATGGGGTATGGGGTATGGGGTATGGGGTATGGGGTATGGGGTATGGGGTATGGGGTATGGGGTATGGATATGGGGTATGGGGTATGGGTATGGGGTATGGATATGGGGTATGGATATGGGGTATGGGGTATGGGTTATGGGTTATGGGGTATGGGGTATGGGGTATGGGATATCGGGCATGGATATGGGGTATGGATATGGGGTATGGGTATGGGGTATGGGGTATGGGGTATGAGATATGGGGTATGGGGTATGTGTATGGGTATGGTGTATGAGGTATGGATATGGGGTATGGGGCATGAAGTATGGGCCCATGGGGTAATACTATGGGGTATAGGGTATGGGGTATGGTGTATGGGGTATGAAGTATAGTGTATAGTTTATTCAGCATACTTATTATGTTTTTTAGAAATTAAAGAAAGTGACACTGTTTTACACTAGTCACTGTGACATTCATACTACTACTGACTTACCACTACTCTAGGTACTTGTAATAGCTGAGCAATACATACTCACTGCCTACTTGAACTATGCATGAAAAAATATTAATGCTAGCTTGTTCAGCATATTTATAATGTTTTTGAAACATAAAACCAGTGAGGAAGCTTAGAAATCAAAGAAAGTGACACTGTTTTACATTAGTCACTATGACATTATACTACTTGCAAGTCAGTTGTAATAGTTGTATATAGTCATTGCCTACTTGACGTATGCATGAAGCAATATGAATCACCACTAATTTGTTCAGTCACGTAGTATATTTATTATTAATGTTTTTGAAGCATGAAACCAGTGAGGAAGCTTAGAAATCAAAGAAAGTGACCTGAAAATAGAAAGGTGGATATAGCCCATACACCGGCTCAGCTATGGCTCATACACAGGCTATGGCTCATACTCAAGTCAGGATATGGTTCATACGCCTACGGTTACGTAATGGTTAAGTAAAGTTTTTATATAATTAACATATATTTATTAAAAACTATTTCAGTAAAAAGTATTAATATGCTTAAAACATAATTCTACATAAATAATATTAATTGTATTAATTAAATAATAAATATTACTTAAGATTTTTTTTATTTTTTCAAATGGTCTTTCAAGTTCAGGAATATTCTGAAATCTATCTATGTAATAAATCATTACTAAGTTCAACAAAACCTGCTTGCGCTACAGGGTATGGTCTACGGCGTATGGGATATGCGATATATATTAAGTATGTGATATTGGGGATGGGAGATGATATAGGATATAGAATTTGATATATGAATATAGTAAATAAATATAAATCTAGTAAAATTCAGGTATGGATCTAGGTTAATAATTAAAATTTGTACTACCGTCCGGTTTTGTTGCTGCATTGAATATAATTAATTTTAAAATAAATTAGTTTCTTAGTATTAATAACTTAGCAGCTAACGAATATTGCTTTTATTGATAATAAAATTAGTATCGTAACTCAAGCATTATATAAAACATCTATATTATTCATATAACTTGCAAAACTACCCACTCAAATTCAAGTAGCTATACTAATACTGAATTAAATCACATATGTATTTATTACTTAATTATTATACTAATTACTGAATGCTGTTATTTATTAATGTTTCATCAATATTATTTCAATACGGTATGGGGTATGAGGTATGTGGTATGAAGGATTAAAGGGGAAAACAACGAAATTAGTATGTGGAAAGCGATATAAGTATTGATGGAAGATAGTGAATAGGGGATGCAGTATGTGGTATGAGTATAAGATATGAGCCATACCGCTATCGAGGATGCGGTATGGGGTATGAGGGAGAAAAAAAAAAAAAAAAAACACTAGAGCCAGAGGAAAGGATACTAGTATGAGGGACAAGGGGAGAGAGAGAGAGAGGGGGGGGGGGTACGATTCATATCAAATGCAATCCCCGTACGGGTATGGCCCATACCGGTATGGGGATTTTGTATGGTGGATGGGGGTTGAATCTAGTAAATTAATATGCATCTAGTATATAAAAATCAGCTATAAATGTAGGTAAATAATTAAAACTAAAATTTCTACTGCCGGCCGGTTTTGTTACTGCATTGAATAGTATTAATGTAAAAATATGTTAGTTTCTTAGTATTAATAACTTAGCAGCTAACGAATATTGTTTTTATTATATTAATATTCATAATTATATAATTAAATTATTAATAAAATTAGTATCGTAACTCAAGCATTATGTAAAACATCTATATTATTAATACAGTTTGCAAAACTAACCACTCAAATTCAAGTAGCTATACTAATACTGAATTAAATCACATGTATTTATTACTTAATTATTATACTAATTACTGAATGCTGATATTTATTGATGTTTCATCAATACTATTTCAATACTGTATGGGGTATGAGGTATGTGGTATGAAGGATTAAAGGGGAAAACAACGAAATTAGTATGTGGAAAGCGATATTAATATAAGTATGTGCTATGAGAGATTATACTCTGACGAGTGATGGAAGATAGTGAATAGGGGATGCAGTATGTGGTATGAGTGTAAAATATTAGCCATACCGCTATTGAGGATGCGGTATGGGGTATGAAGAAGAAAAAAACACTAGAGCAAGGGGAAAGGATACTAGTATGGGGGACGAGGAGAGAGAGAGAGAGAGGGGGGGGGGGGTACGATCTATATCAAATGCCATCCCCGTACGGGTATGGCCCATACCGGTACGGGGATCCCCATACCGGTATGGGGGGGGGGGGGGGCATGGGTGGTACGGTTATATGAGGCATGGGGTTTAGTGGATGGTGTTGATGAAGGCGAGGTAAGCGCTGTAGAGGGCAACGATACTCGGATGGGGGGGGGGGGGGGGTATGGACGGTACGGGGGTCGATGCGAACGGTTATATGAGGTATAGGATATGGGGTTTAGTGGATCGTGTTGATGCAGGCGGGATAAGCGCCGTAGAGGGCAAGGATACTTGGATGAGGGAGGGGGGGGGGGGGGGGGGGGGAATTAACGGTACGGGTATGGCGGGGGTCGATGTGAACTGTTATATGAGGCATGGGGTAATACTAATAATGGGGTTTAGTGGATGGTGTTGATGCAGGCGGGGTAAGCGCCGTGGCTTGGGTTATCATCATTATCATTATTATTATTGTTGTCATTATTATTATTATTTGTTAACCAATCAACAAATCAAGCAACCAACCAATCGATCAATCGATCGATCAATCAATCAATCAATCAATGGATCGACCAGTCAATCAATCGATCAATCAATCAATCATCAATCGATCAATCAATCAATCGATCAACCAATCAACCAATCAATCAACCAATCAACCAGTCAATCAATCGATCAATCAACAAATCAATCAACCGATCAACTGATCAACCAACCAACCAATCAATCAATCAATCAAATCAACCAAATCTCACCTGCAGTTGGCCAGTCGTAACTTTTTCAAGGGCGCTGCGCAGAGGATAGGCAGTTCTACAAACATACATCATCATCATCATTGATACGGTAATTATCATCAGTATTATGATCATTATCATTATTATTATTATTATTATTATTATTATTATTATTATTATTATTATTATTATTATTATTATTATTGTAGTAGCGATTTATTGTAGATTCGGAGCGATTTTGTAATATATTATGTGTTTTTCAGCAGTGAGACTGTCTTTTTTAGCAGCCACTAATAAAGAGTATGAACCATACCCGTACGGTACGGTATGAGCCATACCGGTATGGCTCATACCGTACCGTACGGGTATGGTTCATACCATCGTTATTATTATTATTATTATTATTATTATTATTATTATTATTATTATTATTATTATTATTATCATTATTATTATATTATTATTATTATTATTATTATCATTACAACAAAAACCACAAGAACGAAAGCAGAAAGAAGAAGAACGAAGAAGAAAGAAAGAAGGGAAGAACTTAGAAGAAAAGAAGGAAGAAGAAGAAGAAGAAGAAGAAGAAGAGGAAGAGGAAGAGGAAGAGAGAAGATAATTATCCTTTTTCTGCAGGTATTTTTCAAGAAAAATACCAGCTGAAAAAGGATTTTTGAGTCCAAATCATCATTTTTCAACAACGAATATAAATCATATAGAAATCGAAGAGAAATCATATCGACGAAGGAGATAAATCAAAAAGAAAGCGAGAAAAGGAAAATTAATTATTTTACATTTATAAAAATATTATTACATACTATAAAAGATGGCGAGCAAAAAAATCAGAAGCAGCCAAAGAAAACAAAACCAAAATATGTCGTTATTCATACAAGCTGATAAAGAAATGAAAGAAGAATACAACAAGCATTTTCCAGAAGCGAAAGCACACAACTTGTCCGTTAATCATTTCACTAGAGAAGAAATGGTAAATAGATACAAAAAAGCGAACGACTTTTGGAGGGAGAAAGAAAAAGAGTTAGAAGAAAAGAAAGCAAGAACACGAAAAGACAATATCAAAATGTGTATATGTAGTGAAGCATTAAGAGAACTAAGTATGAGAATGGCTTTTTACAATTTATAATTAATTATTTTACATTTATAAAAATATATTCATATTAATATAAATATAGTTGAGACGATGCCACGACCAAAACTATACGAAGAAGAAGCAAGACGAAAGAGAAATAACGAGAAGGCTCTCGCATACTACTACCGCCACCAAGAAAGGCTGAAGGAGGAAAGAAAAGCAAAAGCATTAAAGCAAAAGCAAGAACTCAACAACATAGAGGAATACAAAAAGAAGATACAAGAACTGGAAGACAGAATAAGTAAAATAACGGTCTAAGCTATACAGCCTATTATTTTTTTTTTAATCCTGGTAAAATATTTTTCATCTAAAGATATATAACCCATATAATAACGGTAAAAACATTAACTAATTATTTTTAGAAAAAGTATCTTACCTTATATATACATAACGGTAAAATGTCCAAACCACCTTTACCACCCAGACCAAGCAAGCAATTTGTTCAACTCCTTCAGGCTAAGGCCAATCTTAGGAAAACTAAGACGAGAGAGAGCAGACCCTTAATTCTCCAACTTCGTAGCAAGAAGAATGTGCTTAAAGAGACGAAGACCCGAGAAGCGAAGCAAAGAGAATTCAAGGCATGACCCTTTGAAGTCAGAAGGGATAATCAGTTGAACTCTCTGACATACAAGTTTAAAGATTTAGATATCAACTTCTACGACACCAATGAACTAGAAAATAAAGTATTAATACCAGCTATCCGAGATGCCAGAAGGGAAGGGATGACGAGTAATGCGGATGTCCATATATCCATAACATACTCTACAGCACCGGCAAATGAAAGATATGATAGGTATCTAAAGAAGAAAAAGTTTTAATTCATTCTTGCTTCATGAATACGATACTAAATTTATGGACGCCCTAAACGAGTATAACATAAACAATCTGGAAGCGAGCGAGAGTGGATATGAAAGATATATACAGTATGTGGTGATAACCATAATCCAAGAGAACGGCGGAGGATGCTATGATGGAGCGAGAGACAAATGATTGAAGTTACTAGTTAGTAATTGGAGTAGAGTTATAGTTCCTTTTGAGCAAGTTGTTAGTCCAACGTAGTATAATACAATACAATAATAAAGTCACTGAGGAACTAGTAATATACTATACAAAATAGAATCATTCAAAGTTATTTCCAACCTATCAGTATTTTATCGTCTAAGGTGCACTGGACAATCTTCCCTTTTTACAAAAGCAATTTCCTTTTTTATCCATATCAACTCGTAATTTTTCTCATATTGACCGTACTGCCGACGCTTCCATTTGATCGCAACCACATCCGTAACCACAAAACCCAAACCAACCTAAACTAGCTATAGTCTTGCAAGACAGACTTCCGTCTCAGAACATTCGTCGTGAGCATACCTCTCAAGCCCTGGAGACAAAGCACACACCAAAACCCTTTACCCTTACCTTACCCTTACCCTTATTCTCAAACTCAAACTTAAACTAGAACTTACCTAACCTTTGGCAAAGGGGCGAGCACGGTCACTCGTGGTCTGGTAAACCCCTGTTATTAAATTACTATTCTTGAAATTTACACCTGCATCCTTGTCCCTCCTCAGGGTTCGGGATTCGACACGTCTGGCCTTCCAGACCGCCTACGATGAGCAATCATCGCAGAGATAAGCCCGGAGACGACTCAAGCAACTACAACTCTGGAAGCCAATCTCAACGACATCGCGACTCCAACCGTCGAAGAAGTAGGTCAGCTTCCCCATACCATAGAGGAAGATCAGAATCACCACACCGCACCTACCAACAACGATCTAGTCAACAGTACAGCAGCAGGCCCAACAACAACCCACGTCGAACACGAAGTCCTAATCGAAGCCTCCAAAGCTCACACTCAGGAAAAAGACGATTACCATCCCCTAACACAACTAGACGCAATCGACCTAGCAACTATGAGCAACGTACCCGTGGAGGAAGACAACAAGATCGACATCAATCGACATCGCATCAAAGCTCTAAGCATAGCTATGAACTTGACTCCACTCACTCACCACAAAAACAAGAACAAGGTACTACTCACTCTCGCTCTCCCAACCCCTATCAAAAGAGTATGGATCGCATTAGAGCAGAAAGGGAACGAGAAAAAGAGCAAGAGAAGCTACAGCAACAAAAGCAACCAAGAAAAAGAAACAAGCAGTCAATCCCACCACTTTGATCGGGTAATCACCCTAGATGTGTGTCATACTACACTTCGCATGGAGTTCACTAATGGGCAAGCTCGTGATTGGAAATATGATTTACTCTCCCGCAGCCAGAAAGTAGAACTTGGAGCAGAAGGTCAAGAGATGAAGGATGAACAGCGAATCGATGCTTGGCTAAACACCCCTCCCTCAGGAACCCCACGCCCACCACTCCTTATCCCTTTCTATGGTGGAGCACACCGATCTTTCATTGAAACTCTCCTCTCGCAGATTGAAGACAAATCAACTGGCCAAACAAAACGAGAAGCACTAAACAAAGCAATGATCGAACCAGCGAAGACTGGCCATGTAAAGCAACCAGAGGATCCCGACTTGGGCTGCATTTCCTTCGAAGGCATGATCCATCTACTCACCAGAAATTGATACTGGTCTTGGAAGTTAGTCGCACATCTATATGATTGTCTACACGCTGCCCACACGTCTACTGTTTAAGTTCCCAGGCCCGGTTTCCAATTGGAAACGATATTAATTTACTTTCCGGCACAAGAAAAAATAATAAAATGATATTTATTTATTGAAAATTACTTATATTATGAACAAACTAGACATAAAGTCATCAAAAATTTAATACAAAACTTAAAAATGAAAATGTTCTTCTCAAGCCGCCCCCTCACACCTAAGTCACACAAAAGACTGTTTCCAATTGGAAACGACATTAATAATCACCTGAAACAAACCCCCTGTTCTTTTTCCTCGGGTCTCCATGCTTAATGTGCCACGCATGACACCCGCGACCCTTAGTCCCACACAGCGGCATCTCGGGCCCGCAGGTCTCACAATAAAATGACGTGATGATCTTGGATGAACTTCCCTTAACAAACTTACATACCCTGCATCTGCGTCTTTTCGGCCTTGCGGTGGATTGATTCCACGACTCCCCTGCCTCCCTTTTGCGTCGAATTGCATCACTCATAGCCACCAGAGGGTACATAGCTAATTTCGTGTGAGGAAGGTTTGGTTCGGGACCTCGGAGGTTCTCGCTAGCCGGGCTAAGCATAGCCCAATCAATCTCAGAGGCTTTTTTGGCTGTTAAGAGCTCGTTTGCAACCAAATTTTTGAAAAAGCCTGGCCTGGTGGTTCCTTTCGAACGCAGATAAGTAGAGATGGTCGTGGTACTGAAGTGCATGTAATGAAGGTAAGCGTTGGTCATAACAAAGTCCATCAAAATCAAGAAATCGTTAACTTTCCAATCCCGCACAACGACATTCAAATTCATGTTTGCGTGCCCTTGACGAAGAGAGTTGAAGCGATCCACCGCATTGAAACATTCGTAGTACTTAGCAACCACGTCACACCGCGAAACAAACGCCGTACGCTTACTGAATCGTGCCTCTCGTGCTTTGCCCCCCAATGTAGTGCCGCAGGTGGCTATGATTTGCTGCATATTGTGGTCGTTCTGATTTACTGCCAACAAGCGAATACCATCTTTAGTGCACGTGGCTGACGCCAAATCGCCTTTGTTGTTCCCTCTGGCATGCCATAAAGTGAATTTGGGATAATTGCGGGTAGCCGTCTTTACCATTCCAATAAAATCTAGCCCATGCACCTTGACAACGACTGCTGTTCGTACACTAGCAAACCACGAGTCTCCTACAACAATGCGACCTGTACCATGCCACGGCTTGACTAGTCTCACTGTGGTTGCTGTTGTGACACCCCAATCATCTACCCCTGCCTTTGCACGATCTCGATCTTTTCCTTCTACACATTCCATAGCAATACAGATGCCTGTTTCAACGCAGCAGGTAGTATGGTACTCACGGCCCAAAGGAATGGGCTTGCGTGGGACGTACACCTGACCAGGCATTTCTTTGCCTGTCCACTTGCCCATCGACTCGTCGACAGTCAGGCAAGTGCCAGGCATGATGGCATCATTGAACTTCTTATTGCACTCTTCCATCAAAAAACGCACAGGCAGAAAGGGATCTTGTTCAGTGGCATCGGGTCCGAAACGCAAGCAGTGAAGGATAGCTTCGAATCGATTTTTTGACATGAATCTGCCGAAGTTGTCCCCAGGCAAACCGTCTGGCCCTACCTCACCCTCGTCCATCCAATGTCCCCTGCGCCTGCCCCTATCTGCAACTGAAATTTTGACAAGTAACCCCAGGAAAACAGCAAATTCCTCCTGTGTTATTGCTTTCTTCAACCAAGAGTCTTTCTGTTTAGCTATCTCCACGTTAGTAAATTCAATCAACCGACTGATAGCTTTTGGAGGCATGAAGTGCATGAAGTGTCTATGCAAGAAAAGAAAAGACAAGGAAAAAAACAAAGAAAAACATGACAAGAAGGTGCAAGTAAGTGCAGCAAGCAAAGGAAACATAGACAAGACAAGCACTCGAAATGAATGACTTTGGAACTGAAAATCTCTGAACACACAAAACTTTTTTCAAACCCAACAGCAACAAATGGTGCACACACATACATACTGTTCAGTGTTGACTGGAAATGAGTGAAAAATGGCAAACAGCAGAGAGATTGGGAGAAGTTACTGAAGAGGGGAAGCGTTTGCGGCGCCCTGTAGCCTGGTCTTGGGCTGGAAGATCGGTCTGTCTGCACTCCAATCAACAGTTTGTGGCTCCAACTTCCAATGAAAACAGTTCTTTACCAACTTGGTGTCCTCGTCATACACTTCGCTTTCCTCGCAGGGGCAAATATTGAACCCAGTATGCGTTTCCTCTTCTCCTACTTCGTCAGTGTCTGAGGCAGACAGATTGTGGTCTGGCTCAGCTTTTTCCTCCTCCTTCCCCTCCTCTTGGTTCTCCTCGACTGTCTCCTCGTCATCACTGACATCTATGAGGACCTCCTTCAAACTAGCATCAATACAGGAAAAAGCACCCACTGCCTGCTCCTGTTCAGCACGCAGAACATTGGATGAAAAGAAATAATCCTTGTCGTCCAGATTCAGCGTTACAAGTGCTTTGTGGTGTTTTGTTTCCTTGTCCTTCAATTTCCCAACAAGCCTTATGTCCCCAAAAACACTTTCTCCAAATTTTCGTCTTGCCCAAGGATTTCCAAGTTTCACAGCAGGGACCGAAACGCAGCTCCCCACCTCCATCTTTTTTCGAAAAATGCCTCAGACAATGCAAAAGTGGGAAAAAAGTGGTGGTCAGTCAAATGCCGATTTCTCGAACTTCTACCAACCGTTTTCGGAACAAATTTTACACGTCGCTTCCCACAGTCTTTCCTGAGCCCTGGAAAACATCGGAAGTCATTAATTGAGCAGAATCCGTGAGAATAAATTTTTGGAAAACCGTTGCCAAAAAACTGTTTCCAATTGGTAACAAAAATTTCCAATTGGAAACTCCGGGAACTTAAACACTACTGATCGAGAACCGGGTACCAAGGAGAACGAAGCCCTATCTGCAAACGAAATTAGACGCCACTCTTACTTCTCCAAAATCTCTAACCTCTGGTTCGAAACACTAAGGAAATCTGTCGACCAACAACGCAACCACTGGAGAATGGGAAAAGCACGCAACTTGAACGACTGCCTAGCCAATGCACTCCTTTCTATGCTTGACTACATTCACTCCCACTATGAAGACGCCAAGTGCATCCTCCAAGGCTATCGCCAAGTTCCTCTCAATCCAATGGTACAACGAAAAAAACAGCAAGCGAACGTATCTGAACGCCCAACAGCAATCAAACGAAAACCTGCACCGGTTGTAGTAAGATGCAAGCAAACCATCACCCAGTCTGAAACAGAGGGACAAGTCAAGAAAGCAAAAACAGACTCTACCACAATCTGCGTCTACTACGAAGAAACCACATCTGGACAAAACCCTCTGGAGGCAAACAAGTAGCAAAGTTGCAACAAGTGAAGAAAACCCAGACCCTGGACGAAGAAGAGTCTCAATCTAGCTCCTCCTCAGGGTTCTCTCCAACACTGTCCCACGATCTAAACTACCCCACTCATAATTACTTTACAACTAGCCCTCATTATCAAACTACAACAAATAACTCTTTCTTGCCCTTTGACAGCAGCTCGCGCTCCCCTACCCCGCTGAATACTAAGCCACCCAAACTGCCAAAAACAGGATCGGAATTGTTAACAGAGGAAACAGGAGACTTGGCTATGGATACGAAGATCACTCTCCGGTCCCCCATACTCGCTTACGCAAACCCCATGCCCTACTAGTCCCACCCAAACCATTACCCCTGACAAAGATCTCAGCCTACTGTACTTCTAATGACCCCCTTGATGATGATGACCCGGAAGAAAGAGAAGATGATGCTATTCTATTCAGTGCGCTAGTTTTTGACCCAAGACCAACACACCTCCGGCTCTCTCGCAATCAAGCACGGCTCCAAGCGAGGTCTATACCCAATTCAGTTGATTTCTCTAGCTTACCTCTACCCCGACCTGTAGCTCGACGTCAAGCGAATGCAGCATCAACAACAGCAAACGTGGCAAGCTCGTCATCATCGTCATCATCGTCACTGTCCTCATCTGTTCCGCCCTCTACGAACATGAACAGAACTAACCAGCCATCTGGATCCGACGAGCAACCCCCATCTACCGATCGCACCTTGCAAACTGTACTAGGCTTCAAAATAGATATGGAACAACTACAAGCTTTCTTTACGCTCTTAGCCAACATGCCTGCAATCACCAACCTTCTCACTCAAGCGCGAGATGCAGCAGTAACGACACATACCAACTCTGGAGACAACGGCAATCCCTCCAGCGCTACCACAGCTAACACAACTCCCGGAGGACCCACTACAACGCATGTTTTGTCTGTAGTGAGATGTGATTCCCATGCCACACCCCTTCGTCAGACCACATCGGCAGATATCGCCAGCAGCAGCAGCAGCAGTAGCAGCAGCAGTAGCAGCAGCAGCAGCAGCAGTAGCAGCTCCTCAACAAAGGCGCAGGAGACAGCAACCCCAACGAACGTGACCGGTGACCTGACCAAGTCCAAGGATGCTCCTGAGGAGTTGACCAAGCAACAGCGGCAGACTTCCCCCGCACCAACCACCGACAACCCTGATGGAGATACTCCACCAACGGCAGAACAAAACGTGGTGGAACCTCAGCATCCAATGACGCCAACAAAAGCAATCCCACGCCTCCTGTCGAAGAAAAGGAAAACACGGAGGAACTGGAACAGAAGGAAAAGAAATCCAGAACAACAGCCTGAGCAACCAAAACCTGCTTCCAAAGACGCAACCCCGGCCAAGGCCGCCCTCTCTCCCACACTACGCTCGAGCAGAAAGCCGCCAGCCAAGAAAGACAAAAACACGAAGAAGACAACCTAGGAATGTCTGGAGTGCTTTCGCTGGGTCGAGGAATCTCTACGCACTTTCCGCAAACTCAATAACAGAGTACGTGACCTAGTTAAACTATCTGGATGGATCTCCGCTGAGAACCAGCAACATCCACAACGATATCCATTAACTTTGCAATCGCCCGACGACTATTCCGATTACTCAGCACGCAGCTTCAGAACTCAAGACTAGCCCTGATTCAACAAAAAAGAATCAGATGGTCGGCGTATACGCCTCTCATGAAAACAACATACTATATGCTAATTGCAGCCCTGATATTCAACAACACTGACCCTGCCCTCCGTCGCTTTAAACCTATGCTCTGCCTATTGCAACGACAAAATAGAGCCGCATTTCCATTTGACATCCCCGACCCTGGCCGCATGCAAGTCATCTATGGTATCGTGGCAACCGGAACTATACACAGCTACATTGGTGAATCCTTTCAATGGGAAAAGAGGATGAAATCTGAACTGAGAGGAATGCGGAACTTCAGTAACAGTTACATGCCCTTGGCCACAAACTAGGAATGCACCGCTTTACATCTATACCTCTTCTCCTATTACTAATGGGAACACTACCGAACTCGGAAACCAAAATGGAGCAGGACTCGGCACGAACCAATCGACGACGCATGGAAGCGAAGTTCATCGCCTGGCTAACGCCGACCCTTAACATGAAACGTAGAGCCTACCCCTCAGTCACCTTTCGACATACTATACGGACCTCCCAAAACCATTCTCCCGCAACCGTCCTGTTTTCCCGCATGAAGTCTGCCACTACGACCAACCACATAGATGCAACATGCAATGTAGAAGTCTAACCAACGCCCAACGACACATTAGTAACCTTACCTACTGGGAAGCCACCCCAACACAAGGCCCCTCCCTAATACGTCACTCAATCTCTTCCATCTGCGATGGCCTCGATCCGGGCACTGTATTTCACCTCCGAAAACACGGAAATGGTTCTGGACTAAATGACTGTGGAACCACCAAGATCTATGAAGGTTCTCAAATCTCCCCACACCAACCGTATTAATATACTACTACGCTCAACTGCAGCCCGCCACTTTTTGGCAAAACCCGAAACCTCTTGCCTACTCCGACTATCCAACTCGGGAGCCGTTCTGAAGAAAAGCAGTGACCTACGTGTTGAACTCATTGCCTACCACCCCCACCGCTGGATCAAACACCTAAGGAAAGCAACAGCTTACCGGGCACTACGAGTATGGCAACAAGCGCAAAGTATCGAAAATCACCGTACACTCTATGCCTGCAACGTACTCCCATCTAAAGAAGAAGCACCCCCTCATCTTATCCAGCAAAACTTTCACCATGCAAATGAACGACAGAATGTGCATCAACAGAAGATCTCTGAGAGCTATACAAGAGCGGGTTCTACACGTCTTTCTCTCCGATAGAAATATATTATCCGGAAAACAACTCTCTTCCTATGCAAGATCAGTTATAAACGACCGAGCTCAATCGTATCAAGACTCATAAATGCCCCACGACACCTCGCCAAGTTCAAACTCCAACCACACACTATGAAACGACCAGCTTGCACCTGTAAAACTTGGCCGAAACGCCTATTTTCATCACATGCCTCGTTCCGACTAGCATCAGCACATGGAATCATAGGACGTGTTGGCAAAC
This sequence comes from Paulinella micropora, assembly GCA_019918135.1. Classification (NCBI taxonomy): domain Eukaryota; phylum Cercozoa; class Imbricatea; order Euglyphida; family Paulinellidae; genus Paulinella; species Paulinella micropora. The sequence goes on from WBZZ01003523.1 coordinate 215,627, forward strand.
TCAGTGCAGCTACAATACCACACCCGACGCCTGGCTTCATCCTCAAGTCTCTCCTGAGCTTTACCATCTTTTTCGTAAAGAGAATCCAAACGGCCCTACGCCTACCAACAATTAACTTCGAACGTAAGCAAACGCAATCGAATGCAGGACTAGATACATCAGACGAAGACAAACTCGACTGCAAAGCCTGGATCAACTTACTCTACGCTATGGCTGAAGCACTACCCCATCGTAACAAACACCTACTCAGTCGTCTTATTGATACCTACAAGAACCTCAGCGAAACCTGCCCAAACCGCCACCGAACCCCGTATGGTAGTCTAAGCACTAGACAGGAACAACAATCAACTATGGGCTGAATGCCCGGTCCTCACTTGGGAACGGATACAGAAGGAAGTAATCAAGGCGCCTTCTTTCATGTCTGTGGCGACAAATCGAAAGAAACTACTGCACGCCTACCGCACTGACTTCCAACAACACAACCTCCAACGCTTTGGATCCCTTAGAACTCGAAAAATAGCAATCCACTCCACAACACTCTTACCGAAAAACAAAGACACTGTGAACAAAACCAGACTTGTCTGCAACCAAGCCCGATCACCATGGCGCTCAATCTTACGCAGAGTTGGCAAAGTCCTTAGTTTTCTAACCCTTGAACTCTCTCATCATGTCCGCACCTTCAACCTTAACAGACTAGATGAGATCCGATCCCATCTCTGTCGCGCATACAAAACTTTCTCGAACCTCAACGTCACAGAGGACTCAAAACGAACTGTCAGAGTTTTCCAATTTGACGTCAAACAAATGTTCACATGGCTGGCCCAGTCCAGTACGACGCAATCTCTACGCTTTGCCCTTGCATACATCACTTTCCAACCCCCGAAAAATCGAACTGGAAACCCATCGTCTACATCTCTAAAACCCGCAAGGAGAATGGAAAGTATGATGCCGGATGGAATCGAAGCTACGCACCACATGACTGTTTCGCCTTCACCTTTGATGACATCATCAATATTGTGTCCCTCGACTTTGCCCACTCTCACTTTACTCTTGGAAACGCTGTCTTTGTCCAAAAAGACGGATGCCCAATTGGCGGATACCTATCCTCGCCCCTAGCACAAATGAAATGTATGTGCGATGAAGCAGTCCTCATTCGCACCCTTCTAAGCACATCCTTCGCCAAACAAATCTATGGCATATATCGCCAAATCGACGACCTCTTATTACTCATACTTGCTAACTGGAATAACGAACAAGAAGCAAATGAAGTCCACAAACTACTGCAAGCAATACGCAGATAGATAGATAGATAGATATAGATAGATGGATAGATAGATAGATAGATAGATAGATAGATAGATAGGTAGGTAGGTAGGTAGGTAGGTAGGTAGATAGATAGATAGAGAGATAGAGAGATAGATAGATAGATAGATAGATAGATAGATAGATAGATAGATAGATGAGATATCGACTAATGTCAGAAAAAAGGAGCTTCTGATTTCGTCAACCAAGGAAGTCTGTAAAGTATTGACCCGATGCCCAGCTAAGCCGTGATGTTTGCACGGAAGGGACTGATACAGGCGATACCAAAGCTTCCTAGTACCAGGCGGGGCCAGGGCTCGTTCCATAAAGCGCCCCTTGCAGAACGAGCTCCCACCTCCATTACAGAGGGCCCAGTAAGCAGATGGAGTTTCGAGACTGTTCGACAGTCTAGTATAAACCGACAGAGCACTGTGGGTTTTATTCCGGGCTCAACGACTCTGGCACAACAATCGAATCCCCATCACAACCCCACGCCTATACGGGAGGCCTTGAACTGGAGGAAAATACTCCAGAACAGAAAGATGCTACCTTCATTGTGGAATTCGCAGGAACATCTATCCAACTACACCAAGACCCAACTCGGGGCTTCCATAATCGACCACTTTTCAAAAACTGGAAAGATATGTATGCTACGCTACCCCATTAACCTCTTTACAAATCCCGTAAATAACTAACACACCTCAAATATACAACTTTTACCTTTACCTTACTCTCCTCATGCACTGCAGGCTCCCGGCTTGACTAACCGGGGGAACTAATAAAGTCACTGAGGAACTAGTAATATACTATACAAAATAGAATCAGTCAGACTTATTTCCACCCTACCAGTAATTTATCGTCTGTGGTGCACTGGACAATCTTCCCTTTTTACAAAAGCAATTTCCTTTTTTACCCATATCAACTCGTAATTTTTCTGACATTGACCGTACTGCCAACGCTTCCATTTTAACGCAACCGGGGCCACATCCGTAACCACACAACCCAAACCAACCTAAACTAGTCTTGCAACACAAACTTCCGTCTCAGAATCTTCGTCGTGAGCACATCTCACCGTCCTAGCCCTGGAGACAAAGCACACACCAAAACCCTTTACACTTACCTTACCCTTACCCTCAAACTCAAACTCAAACTTAAACTAGAACTTACCTAACCTTTGGCAAAGGGGCGAGCACTGTCACTTGTGGTCTGGTAAACCGTAGTATTCTTGAAAGAAATTTTATTTCAAACTTTTTCCCACTTTACTACACAGTATTTTCACGCCATGGGTGCACTGGAAATGTTCAACTTCCCCGGAAGTTTTTCCAAATGTATTTTCCTCTTTTACCAATATCAGCTTGTAATTTTCTCACTCTGGCCGTACTACTTATCCTTCCACTTCAACTCCCATACATCCGTTACTACGCAATACAACACAGCCTAAACTAATTCTACATCACAAACTTCTACCTCAGAGATCCTTCGTCGTGCCAGTGAGCACAGCTCACAAGCACTGGAGACCATACACATGCACTACCCTTTACCCAACCCTTGCAATTTCACTTGAACTAACACTACTACAGTACTTACCTATTCTTATGCAAAGGGGTGAGCACGGTCACTCGTGGTTTGGTAAACACATGTTATTAAATAAATATTTCCTGAATATAATATCTTTCACATGCTTTACGTATTGATATCTTGTTCCAGAACGATGTTACATGCTTGACGGTAACCCTAATTACGATCCCATCCACTTCAGTGGATTCAGTCCACTTAAGTGTATTGAAATTACGTTAAGGGTTAAATATTAATAAATATTCACGGTAACGAAAGCATGGTATTCTCTTATTACAAGAAATTAGTGAAAAAAATGAACTCTTGAAGTGGTATTAATATCAAGAGATATTAATATTAATACAAAACAAGAAAAAATGAAGTGTAAAAAAAAAAGCAATCAGTTTCCAGTCATGCAGAGACGGGGCCGAACGAAAATGATTAGCAGTATTTACTCAAATATGTATTAATACTGTGACTTGAACTTCATATACTATCAATATTAATACTTGAATCACATAGTGTAATTATTGTCTGTGGTGGCTTATCACCGAACTTGAACCGCTTCTCGGAAGTGTGCACAGCATTCTCACAAAGGCATACGATTGTCTTCTAGCAAGAAAGGGAGCGAGGATCGAACGATCGGTCCTTTGATCTTTCACGTTTTCTGAGTAAGCATTTGGTTATTAAATAAAATAATTGTAGTCGCGGTGTAAGAGGTTCTGTAACGGCAGTAGTCTGGTTTGGTGAAGATTGACTACATACTATCAATGTATGGAACATACATAGCAATTATAGATTGATGAATAGTAGGTGAATTGAAATGCAGCCGAGGACATTGTACTGGCAAAGTCAACCATCAGATTTAAATTAAGAACCAGAATTCAAATTAGTTTAATTTAACTGCTATATCCGTCCGCAAAATCCACAAAATTTTCGCGAAATGTTGCCTCTGAATTGGCACTAATTTGAATTCTGGTCCTGAATTTGAATCTGATGGTTGTCTTTGCCACTTGAACGGCCTTGGCTGTACCGTTAATACCCTTGATAGATACGTTAATACACTAGATAGATATATAGATAAATTGAAAGGTTGGTGAATTGAAGTTGTAAAAGTTTTCGTTAGGTGCTTTCTTGCTGTAGCTTGCATGTACGTATGTATGTATGTATGTATGTATGTATGCATGCATGTATGTATATTATTACTGTGCACATTCAAGAGGGAAAGTCATGTATGTATGTATGTATGTATGTATGCATATTATTACTGTAAACAACTAAGACCTCATGGTCCTCCTTCAGTCGAAGTGATATGAGAAAATGCTTAAGTCATCGTTCAAAAGCTGTATGAGAGAATGCATAGAGCTTTTAAAGCCATCTCATTCAAAAGCTCTGTGAGAAAATGCTTAAGTCATCGTTCAAAAGCTCTATGAGAGAATGCATAGAGCTTTTAAAGCCATCTCATTCAAAAGCTCTATGAGAAAATGCTAAAAAGCTCTATGAGAGAATGCATAGAGC
>WBZZ01003524.1:27500-30000 GCA_019918135.1 Paulinella micropora
TGCGTGCTTCTCTGTCAATGGCTGATGCATTTCTGCACATGCGCCTCCATCGTCTCACCCGTGAGGGGAGTACGAAGAATTGACGATAAGCTCTAATGACACCCCCGCAAGGGCAGTTCCAACACTTCCAGACGGGCCGGTATGTTCAATGAAAATACTGGTCCAGAAATAGACCGGTATGTTCAATGAAAATACTGGTGGCACCGACGGGAATCGAACTGGCGACAGGGCCCAGATGGTAGAACTTGACCACTGGGCTATCACGGTGTCCAATAATAATAATAATAGTAATAATAGTGCTTCTCTGTCAATGGCTGATGCATTTCTGCACATGCGCCTCCATCGTCTCACCCGTGAGGGGAGTACGAAGAATTGACGATAAGCTCTAATGACACCCCCGCAAGGGCAGTTCCAACACTTCCAGACGGGCCGGTATGTTCAATGAAAATACTGGTCACGGATCGGTATGTTCAATGAAAATACTGGTGGCACCGACGGGAATCGAACTGGCGACAGGGCCCAGATGGTAGAACTTGACCACTGGGCTATCGCGGTGTCCATAATAGTAATAATAATAATAATAATAATAATAATAATAATAATAATAATAATAATAATAACTACTACTGCTACTATTACTACTATTACTGATAATAATAATAATAATAATAATAATAATAGTGCTTCTCTGTCAATGGCTGATGCATTTCTGCACATGCGCCTCCATCGTCTCACCCGTGAGGGGAGTACGAAGAATTGACGATAGGCTCTAATGACACCCCCGCAAGGGCAGTTCCAACACTTCCAGACGGACCGGTATGTTCAATGAAAATACTGGTCCAGACGGACCGGTATGTTCAATGAAAATACTGGTGGCACCGACGGGAATCGAACTGGCGACAGGGCCCAGATGGTAGAACTTGACCACTGGGCTATCACGGTGTCCAAATAATAATAATAATAATAATAATAATAATAATAATAATAATAATAATAATAATAATAATAATAATAATAATAATAATAGTAATAGTGCTTCTCTGTCAATGGCTGATGCAAATCTGCACATGCGCCTCCATCGTCTCACCCGTGAGGGGAGTACGAAGAATTGACGATAGGCTCTAATGACACCCCCGCACGGGCAGTTCCAACACTTCCAGACGGGCCGGTATGTTCAATGAAAATACTGGTGGCACCGACGGGAATCGAACTGGCGACAGGGCCCAGATGGTAGAACTTGACCACTGGGCTATCACGGTGTCCATAATAATAATAATAATAATAATAATAATAGTGCTTCTCTGTCAATGGCTGATGCATTTCTGCACATGCGCCTCCATCGTCTCACCCGTGAGGGGAGTACGAAGAATTGACGATAAGCTCTAATGACACCCCCGCAAGGGCAGTTCCAACACTTCCAGACGGGCCGGTATGTTCAATGAAAATACTGGTCCAGAAATAGACCGGTATGTTCAATGAAAATACTGGTGGCACCGACGGGAATCGAACTGGCGACAGGGCCCAGATGGTAGAACTTGACCACTGGGCTATCACGGTGTCCATAATAATAATAATAATAATAATAATAATAATAATAATAATAATAATAATAATAATAATAATAATAATAATTATATATTGATCTGTCATGGCTGAGCCCGAGGGCCATGCGCCTCCATCCCTCGACCCAACAGGGACTACAGTGAGTATGTTGGGGAGGGAAGAGTGACTCTAACCATCCTGCATAGAAGGCCCCAAAAGGAAGTCCCTACTACCCGCACAGTGTCGGGTACCTTGCAGGAAATCAACTACAAATGATTGATCTTCCCCGCGTGAGAGCTCCACGAGACTGGGTAGGTCCCGCATGGAGGTACTCACAGGGGTAGCAGACATTTCATGCGGTCTGCCAGCGCATGAGGACGTTTTGTGGTAAGTATCTGGGACGCCTCGAAACCCGTCACCATCCCTAGATCGCGGAATGTAAATACCCCTTTGATCCCACGTGGTGTATGTCTTATAAAAAACAACACAACGACATGGCCTCGGAACCAACACAACAACATAGCCTCGGAACCCACATCGACGTAGCCTCGGAACCCACACAACAACAGAGCCTCGGAACCAACACAACTACATAGCCTCGGAACCAACACAACAACATAGCCTCGGAGCCAACACAACGACATAGCCTCGAAACCAGTGGGAAGAGGCCCAACCACCTCCTCTTCCCGTGGGGTTCCATACTGTGCACCCCTCCATAATAATAATAATAATAATAATAATAATAATAATAATAATAATAATAATAATAATAATAATAATAATAATAATAATAATAATAATAATAATAATAATAATAGTGCTTCTCTGTCAATGGCTGATGCAAATCTGCACATGCGCCTCCATCGTCTCACCCGTGAGGGGAGTACGAAGAATTGACGATAGGCTCTAATGACACCCCCGCAAGGGCAGTTCCAACACTTCCAGACGGACCGGTATG
>WBZZ01003524.1:32500-40940 GCA_019918135.1 Paulinella micropora
TTGTGTACTGTGCATGTGTCCGGGATGGGAATCACGGGTAGACTGTGTTCTGGAAAAAGAAGAGGAGGAAGGACGTTGAAGAAAAAGGCAATCTAGGAATGGAGAGTGGGAGGATAAGGAAGAAGAGAAAAAAAAAGGAAGCCGTTAGTCCAAGTGTTTTGAGCACCGTAAGCTTGCGCAAGCTACAATGATGACATTGTATGAGGCCTAAACCCCCGCAGGGACCTAGCCCGGGCTATGCAACACTGGACGGCTATGATGGAATGCAAGATAGATAGATAGATAGATAGATAGATAGATAGATAGATAGATAGATAGATAGATAAAGAAAAAATAGATAGATAGATAGATAGATAGATAGATAGATAGATAGATAGATAGATAGATAGATAGATAGATAGATAGATAGATAGATAGATAGATAGATAGATAGATAGATAGATAGATAGATAGATAGATAGATAGATAGATAGAATAGATAGATAGATAGATAGATAGATAGATAGATAGATGGATGGATGGATGGATGGATGGATGGATAGATAGATAGATAGATAAATAGATAGATAGATAGATAGATAGATAGATAGATAGATAGATAGATAGATAGATAGATAGATAGATAGATAGATAGATAGATAGATAGATAGATAGATAGATAGATATGTTTAATATGTTTAATCTATGGGCGTGGCTTAGCTTGAAAAGCCATGGCCTCCTATACTACCCCCGGACAAGAACTTTCAGCACCGGCCAAGCTGCACACCAACCACTGTCTCGCTGTGGTTGGTATCTGTGCCCAGTTCAAGCCGAAAGGTAGCCGAGCCCTTTTGAACTATACGGGACAACACTAGAACACTCCCCAGGAGCGCGTGCCCTAAGGAGATGATGCCATGAGCAAGTCGAAGTTTCAGGAGTTCACGCTCCTTGTGAGTTACCTTTCTACAACCCCGACTTCATCAACCCTTTGCATCACGCCCCGACTTCATCAGCCATGGTCAGGAGTTGGTTGCCTGTTTAGCCCTTGCGCTGCGCGCGATTAACGGCGGACACAAAATCGTCACTGTAGGAGATAGTTAGATCTGAACCCTAGGCTGAGTTGCCAGTGGCAGAGACCGTCTCCAGGATAGATAGATAGATAGATAGATAGATAGATAGATAGATAGATAGATAGATAGATAGATAGATAGATAGAATAGATAGATAGATAGATAGATATAGATAGATAGATAGATAGATAGAATAGATAGATAGATAGATAGATAGATAGATAGATAGATAAAGATAGATAGATAGATAGATAGATAGATAGATAGATTAGATAGATAGATAGATAGATAGATAGATAGATAGATAGATAGATAGATAGATAGATAGATAGATAGATAGATAGATAGATAGATAGATAGATAGATAGATAGATAGATAGATAGATAGATAGATAGATAGATAGATAGATAGATAGATAGATAGATAGATAGATAGATAGATAGATAGATAGATAGATAGATAGATAGATAGATAGATAGATAGATAGATAGATAGATAGATAGATAGATAGATAGATAGATAGATAGATAGATAGATAGATAGATAGATAGATAGATAGATAGATAGATAGATAGATAGAATAGATAGATAGATAGATAGATAGATAGATAGATAGATAGATAGATAGATAGATAGATAGATAGATAGATAGATAGATAGATAGATAGATAGATAGATAGATAGATAGATAGATAGATAGATAGATAGATAGATAGATAGATAGATAGATAGATAGGTAGGTAGGTAGGTAGGTAGGTAGGTAGGTAGGTAGGTAGATAGATAGATAGATAGATCGATAGATAGATAGATAGATAGATAGATAGATAGATAGATAGATAGATAGATAGATAGATAGATAGATAGGTAGATAGATAGATAGATAGAGTCCCAGGCTTTCAATACAACACGTGCGACCATATGACAGAAATAAGACAAAGAACAAAAAGAACAAAAATATGAACAACATCACCTCCCCGTCTTTTAGTACAACTGGTGCAACCATCTGATGCAAAAATAACACAAACAACAACAAGAAAATCGTGACCCAGTAAGTAAGTAAGTAAGTAAGTAATTATAAGTAAATATAAGTAAGTAGTAAGCAAGTAAGTAAGTAAGTAAGTATAAGTAAGTAAGTAAGTAAGTAAGTATGTATGTATGTATGTATGTATGTATGTATGTATGTATGTATGTATGTAAATATGTAAGTAAAGTAAGAAAGTAAGTAATTATAAGTAAGTATAGGCTGCCCATCACTATTGGGGGGGGGGGGGGGAAGGAGGAGGAGGAGGAGGAAGAGGAAGAAGAAGAAGAAGAAGAAGAAAAGAAGAAGAAGAAGAAGAAGAAGAAGAAGAAGAAGAAGAAGAAGAAGAAGAAGAAGAAGAAGAAGAAGAAGAAGAAGAAGAAGAAGAAGAAGAAGAAGAAGAAGAAGAAGAAGAAGAAAGAAGAAGAAGAAGAAGAAGAAGAAGAAGAAGAAGAAGAAGAAAGAAGAAGAAGAAAGAAGAAGAAGAAAGAAGAAGAAGAAGAAGAAGAAAGAAGAAGAAGAAGCAGAAGAAGAAGAAGAAGAAGAAGCTCTCAGTCTTTTGAATTCAACTGGTGCGACCACCTAACCCACAAAAAAAAAAAACGTCAAAGAGCAATAAAAACAACATGGACAACATGAACGGCATCGCCTCCCCCGATTGTCAAGGCAACCGCAACCGGTGTCATTGGGTAGAATAAGCCACTCAAGTGGCAACTAAAGTGGTAGTCGTCGCCACCCCAGACCGCAAATTCTCCGTGCAATCACGTAAGACAGAAATCTCACACAGAGAGAGCAACATGAAGAACACCGCTTCCACCCAGAAACAACACTCAGGAACACAACAAAGAGCAACATCATTTACTACCCCCAAAAATCAACGCAAAAGAACAACAAGAACAACCATCTCCTTGCCGTCTGTCGAGCAGCAACCACCTACCAAAAACATCATGACACAAAGAACAAGAAGAAATCTCTCTCTCTCTCTCTCTCTCTCTCTCTCACACACACACACACACACGCACACAGACACAGACTCACACACTCACCCTGATCAGTGTCTCGCTGTCGGGCGTGTAGCCCCAGGTCCGGTCGGCCAGCTTCAGTTTGCTCCAAAACACCAGTTCAGGCCAACACAGCACGTGGCCCTTCACAATGTCCCCTACACATGTCACATTTATTTGTGCAAAAATTTTCGGTATTTTGCGGTGATCTGACAGAAACTTGTGGCTTAAAAACACTAGTTCAGGCCAAAACAGCACGTGGCCTTTCACAACTTCCCCTATATATGTATTTGTGCACAATTTCCGCGCTGTTCGTAGTGATTTCACAGAAAAAAACGTGGGCTTCAAAACATTAGCTTTCTTTTTTTCTTTTTTTTTGGGGGGGGGGGTTGTCGACAATTTTACCGCTTTTTCCGGTGGCGGTGGCGGCGTTCATGTGCCCGGGAAAGAGGCGCGCGCCATACAAGCGAGCATCGACCTCCGTGCGTAGCCCTTGCGTCAACCGCCCGCTGAAGATGTACGTATGTATGTATGTATGTATGTATGTATGTATGTATGTATGTATGTATGTATGTATGTATGTATGTACCTATCTATCTATCTATCTATCTATCTATCTAATCTATCTATCTAATCTATCTATCAATCTATCTATCTATCTATCTATCTATCTATCTATATATATATCTATATATCTATCTACCCGACGCTCCAAAGGGTGTTCTCACCCAGGGGGCCATAGGCAAACAGATATCTATCTATCTATCTATCTATCTATATATCTATCTATCTACCTATCTATCTATCTATCTACCTATCTATCTATCTATCTATCTATCTATCTATCTATCTATCGGGACAAGTGCCTATTCCCAGCCCGCTACCCAGTCGCCGATTGGCGGGGTGGAATGGATGCCTATGTCTTCGGATATGCAGAGCTGATAGACCAAACATAACAAACATATCTATCTATCTTTCTATCTATCTATCTACCTACCTACCTACCTATCTACCTACCTATCAATCTACATAGGACGCCGATGGCGATTGGCTATGCGACAATCCTAGATAAACACTATCTATCTATCTATCTATCTATCTATCTATCTATCTATCTATCTATCTATCTATCTATCTATCTATCTACCCAACACTCCAACGTGTGTTTTCCCCAAGAGGTCCATAGGCAAACAGACACACGGGCGCCTTCCCTTTCGGTGGTTGCGCCTATATCCACCCATCTATCCATCCATCCATACATGGATACATGCATACCATGAATACATGCATAGATGCATAGATGCATACATCCATCTGATGAGTGGCCATGTAGTGGTATGTCATGTATACATGCATAGATGCATAGATGCATACATCCATCTGATGAGTGGCCATGTAGTGGTATGTCATGTCATGTCATGTCACGTCACGTCATGTCACGTCATGTTATGTCGTGTCGTGTCATGTCATGTCATGTTATCATGTCATGTCATGTCATGTCATGTCATGCCATGATGCCGCGTAATGTTATGTTCGTCATACTATGTCATACTATGTCATGTCATGTTATGTCATGCCATGTTATGTTATGTCATGTCATGTTATCATGTCACGTCACGTCAAGTCATGTCAAGTCATGTCATGTCATGTCATGTCATGTTACGTCATGTCATGTCATGTCATGTCATGCCATGTCATGTCATGTCACGTCAAGCAGGTCATGTCATGTCATGTCATGTCATGTTATGTCATGTCATGTCATGTCATATCATGTCACGTCAAGTCATGTCATGTCATGTCATGTCGTGTCATGTCATGTCATGTCATGTTATGTCTTGTCATGCCATGTCATGTCATGTCACGTCATGTCATGTCATGTCATGTCATGTTATGTTATGTTATGTTATGTTATGTTATGTTATGTTATGTTGCGTTATGTCATCTTACGTTATGTAGGACATTATAATACAATGGTTTGAAAAAAAAAAAAAAAAAAAAAAAAAAAAAAAAAAAAAAAAAAGAAAAGAAAAAAAGACCAGTTGCAGAAGGTTGGGCCCGCGGGGTAACAATACTTCATCTATACCTACAATAAGAAACATGATAATAATAATAATAATAATAATAATGATAATAATAGGCTTCCTCAGACTATAGCATCAGATCCAGATCCTGGACATGTGCCTCCATTGGGTCACCGGGGTCAGCCGATCCCAACGCATTGTCAGAACACCAAACAGACATAGCAGCAACAGCAACAGCAGGGGCAGATGGGGGCTGTGAAGTGCATGAAGAGCTAGATGCGAGGGTGTTAGCTGAAGAGAAGAACTCCGAGACACTACGCTGCGCTCCCGAACCCCTCTCTCTAGCCAGGACGTCCACTCTGCGCGGACGGCCGCGCCGCGCAACATCAACGTCACTTGGGGGAGAGGGTGGGACAGAAGCTGATGGAACCTCAGTGAGGTCAATCACCTCCTCGCCCCCATCCTCCACCCCAAGCTCCTCCCTTTTACCCTCCCTAGCAGACCAACACTCAGACACATATGATCCAAACAACACATCCAACTTTGGAGGGGGACGCAACGCTGTAACCCCTAACAACGCAGCAAGCCTAAAGTTACTGCGGAAGCGCGACTTCCCCTGAAAAAACTTACAAAACAATCGTGATTGATCCACAGGCGACATATCATCCCAACCCTGCCGCACAGAGCCCTCCCGCTCCCGCCCAAGCAACACATCCTCCACCACAACCTCACCGCCTACGACCTCACCACCCTCCTCACTCCCTCCATCCCCCTCAGCAGCCCCCATAGCCATGCCACCGAGCCTCTGCATACTCAGCAACAGCTGCTTACGTCTCCCCTCATGCATGGGGCAATCCCATAAGAAGTGCGCAAGGGACTCATTGACATCATCATGACAACAGAAGCAGCGAGGGGACATGCCACTGACCAACTTGCTGCGGTACAACCGAAGGCGGTTGTTGCAGCTGAGCAACCTTCTCCGAAGCAGATTATAATGCGCATCATCAAGGGCTACCCATCTTGGGAACTCCTTAGTTCCAAAGACTTGTCTTAGGATGACTCGCAGGCCATCAGTAAGATCGCTGCCTGCCTCTCGCTTGTCCCACATCAGTTGCTGCACCATCTTGACGTCCTGCTGAAGGGCCCACTTGTCCACAGTCAAAAACCAACCCTCGAGGTCCTTCTCTGAGCTATTTAGGAGCTCCTGAAGCCCTTGTTGTAGATCCATTGAGTCCCTGATAGCGCCTTCGGCCTCCGCAGTCCAGTCGGATTTGACTTGAGATGCGATGACAGGAAATCGCTTCTCCGGTAGAACACGCAGCCGTCCATAGAACTTCAGTTGCGCCGCCCGCCGCAAACGCTCCGCACTCAAAGAGCGCGCCAGAAAGAGTGTAATCCACTTGCTTGTCTTAGGGCTGATGCCGAGAATCATCCTCATGGGGCGCAGCATTGCTGCCTCCAGCTTGGTGAGCTGCGATACGGGGGCACGCCAGACATCGAAGGCGTACTTCAGCTTGGCCCCCACAAGTTGATTCCAGCACATGAGACGATACCTAGCTTGTATCTCACCTGCACACCACAAAGAGTACCAACCTGCGGTGGCGACTTCAGTGACACGCGTAGCCCGCAGGGCCTGCTCCTTCCACTTCAGGTCGTCGGTGATAACCACTCCCAGGTACTTGTACTGACTGGTGACACAAAGCTTCTGGCCGCGAAACCACACCACGGGCTCACCTCGCTCCCTGATACTTGGTCGTTTCGCCTTGCTCGACGTGTAAATGGGCATGATTTCCGTCTTGCCGGGCTTCAAGTTGACTTCCAGCCGTAATCTTCCGCGAACTTGGCCACAACATTGACCATCTTCTGGAGCTCGGTGCGACTGTGAGCGATGAGGGCCACGTCGTCCGCGTATAGAAGTGCCTTGATGTCGTTCAGCCGCTTCACATCCGTGATCTTGAGGGCACTCGCCAGCCGATCACACAGCTCATCCATAAAGACGTTGAAGAGTGTGGGAGAGAGAGGGGACCCCTGTTGGACGCCTACACCCTCCAGTACTTCGGGGGTGAGTGCTCCATCAACTAGCACTTGCGACGAAGTCTGCTCGTAGCACCTGTAGCGTGCGCCAGAACTTGCCCCTTACACCCAGCTTCCAGAGCCTCTCAAATAGACCATCTCTCCAAACAGACGGGAAAGCCTTGCGTAGATCGACGAACAGGACATACGACTCCCGCTTCTGCTGCTGACGCCCCTTCAACCTCTGCCAAAGGGTAAAGACCTGATCCGTAGTGCGACGCCCCGGGCGGAAGCCTCCCTGCTCTGGACGTAGCTTATCCGGGCCATCCACGAAGAGCGTTAGACGAGTAGCTAATAAGGACAGATACAGCTTACCAAGGCAACTAATAATCGAGATATCCCTCCAGTTGTCAGGATCCGTAGGATCCCCACCCTTGGGGATATTGACGATGATTCCCTTGCCCCAAGCTTTTGGAGTCCTCTCGGCTTCTCGAATCCAGTTGAAGTACTGCGTTAAGTAGCCATTGATGTAGGCGCCGCCATACTTGAGCATCTCGTTCTTCACTTTGTCCTCGCCACAAGCTTTGTGGTTATTCAGGGCACGTTGCCTTGCAAGGACCTCCTCTTGCGTGAACGGCTTGTCCAGCTCTTCGCAAGTGTCTTCACCTACTTCGTGCTCCTTCATAGCCCGGGCCACCTCATCTCTGAAGCGATCGTTCCAGTGGAACTGCCGCTTAGCTTCGGCTTCCTCCCACTCCAGCGAGCCTGCTTCTGCACAGCACTCCACCACAACAGCCGCACTTGCCGGATTTTCCCGTGGCTTCACCGAATTTCTCCGAAATTCCTCCCACCGAGCGACCTTTTCCGGCAGCGTACACGCCAGTGAGCCATCCTCCCTTTGCACCGGCGCGGAGACCTTCGTTCTGCGTGCCCCGCCAAGCCGCTTCGCGAGTAGCCAAAAGCGCTTTGAGGATTGTTCGCGTTGACATTTGACCGCTTCTTCCTGCACTTGCTTGAAGGAGGCGGACTTCTTGGCCCGAGTTGCCTTCCGAATTTGCTTGCGGAGCCGTAGCCAATTCAGACGGGCTTCCGCATTCGATTCATCCCTCCTGTATGCTGCGTAGGCCTCCCGGCGCTGCTGAATGAGCTCCTTTAGCTCCCCGTCGAACCAATTGTTGGTGAAACGGGGTCGTATACATCTGGAGCCAAGGACCCGGTGCGCCGCCGTTCGGAAGGACTGCGCCACTCGCTCGGTGACGTCATCTACCACCCGTTGGCTGTCGGCACCACCCGATAGGTCAAGCTCAGGCAGCTGATGCACTCCAAGCTTCTGT
>WBZZ01003525.1:7500-15000 GCA_019918135.1 Paulinella micropora
TCGAAAATTGCCACGAAACTAGTGGGAATTTGATCAATCCATCCACTTCCACTCGAACGTCGAAAATTGCCACGAAACTATGGGAATTTGATCGATCCATCCACTTCCACTCGAACGTCAAAAATTGCCACGAAACTAGTGGGAATTTGACCAATCCATCCACTTCCACTCGAACGTAGAAAATCGCCACGAAACTAATGGGAATTAGATCAATCCATCCACTTCCGCTCGAACGTCGAAAATCGCCACGAAACTAGTGGGAATTTGATAAGTCCATCCACTTCCACTCGAACGTCGAAAATCGCCACGAATCGAAAAACCTTTTACCAAATTAAGGTCCCAGGTGATGTTGTAGTCCCGGCGTGTAGCCCAGGAGTGACTTAAGACGTCCTTGAGGGATAGCCCCCTGCCAAGCCTCTGATACCCCCCATCGCCGTCCCCCCGGCGCTATCACTCCATGCTTGAAACGACCCTGAGTACCACTTATAGACCTACCCGTCTATCCATCCCATTCCCCCATTTTGGTATCCCCCTTTTGTCACCCTGTCCTCAGGTCGTCCCGTTGTTGTCCCGTATCGGCCCCTTGTTGATCCTTCCCTTATCCCCCCTATACACTGTCCATACCTAATACTATCCGTATACATATCTCGATCCACATGCCGAGCGGTAAATGTCTTCCAGTCCGCGTTCCGCCGTCTTCGCGTCCCTGCGCGGCAAAATAGAAATAGATTCCATGAGTGACACATTCCGAGTGTATCGTGGCCTTGCTCGCCATATAGGCCCGTTGCCCTTCCGCGGTACCTGTGGGTGTATTTGTATTACCCCCTCCCTCCTCCTCTTCTTCATCATTCTTCATCTTTCTCTTCATCTTCTCAGTCTTTCCCGTCATCCTTTTCCCGTTCGTAACCCGTACTCTTACCCTTTGTCAAGCCACCGCAGGCTGAGGGTGAATACCAGTAAGTGAGCGTGAGGGTGATCAGTCCGTCAACGTCATCGACCTCGCTCCCCGGCGGGTTAAAATATTATCCTCCAAAGGCTTATAAGCCTGTCGTCGCGTCCCTGCGCGGAAAAAGAATTGTATCGTCGCGCCCCGCGCGAGATAAGATTATCCATCATCGCGCCCTGCGCAGAAATCCCAACATCGTCCGAGACAGGTAGAAATAATTGTCGTGTAATTTCATGTGTTCGCCTTCGCCAGCACATGAAAGAATACAATTAGTGTCATGGCCCGTGCATGTGTGTCGTGCATTTTTCATGTGCCGTCGATAACCAGCACATGAAAATTCACGATTAGTATTGTGGCTCCTGTACATCGCCTATCCTTTTCCAACAGGTTGATTTTTCCCGATTCCCGTTCAGACGATGACGTCCTTGCCCTCGCGCTCCTGCGCGTACCAAGTGTGTATTATACACTTTAGGATTAAGCGATCCGCGGGTATCCTCAGCCGCTTCCCCTGGGCGCACCACCCCGGTTTCGGTCATCTTCTTATCTTTTCATTCTTCTCTTTCTCACTCATTTCTCGTCTCTCTCTCTCTTCCTTTCTCTCTCTCTCTCTCTCTCTCTCTCTCTCTCTCTCTCTCTCTCTCTCTCTCTCTCTCTCTCTCTCATCTCCTTCCCCTCCTCGTCCTCCGCTCCGTCCCCGAGGGACGCTTCCTTCCCCTCGATCCCACCTGTGCCGGTGGTGCCCCGATAATCTCAAAGGGCCAGCCTCTCTCCTCCACCTCATCCCAGATGAACGTGGGGATTCGCCGCTCGTCCGTGAGGTCAAAAGGTATGTCCAGAACCTCCCTAGGTCGTGATTGCACCGTATAGGGCGTGTGGTCCTTGTCATCCAACTGGATGCTGACATCCCAAGTCTCCCGTTTCTGCCCCCAGTTCTCCAAAAAAACTTGACTGAACCGACGGTCCTTTTCCATGTTAGTCCCATCATCGCTCCTCCAGAACTGCATTACTGGGGCAATGCCTGCCGCCGCCTTGGACCTCGTACGTCCTCCGACCCTCAATATCCGCATGACATAGAAGTCATCCAGCGTATCATCCGAGACCTCTCTGTCCGCCGGTCGCATCAAGCAATACTTGCCGACTCTCCAGCGGATTTTATCTATCTTGGTCGGGTCGTCCAACCACTTCTCTTACTGTGGACGCGATCCACCTCCATCCCTTCCTTCTGGTGTGGTCTCGGACGGGCCGTCTGCGCCCGCTGCTTCTCCTTCTCCTCCTTCCCCTCCTCCTTTGTTTCCTGTCGTTACGAGCACTCCCTCCGAGCCGGCTCCTCCTTCCGCTCCTTAATTTTCTCCTTGCCGTTGGCGCCCTCACCTTCCTGGCGGTCTCCTGGATCCTCGTTCGTGAGAGCTCTTTTCCAGCTCCGTAATTGCATCCCGCAATCTTTGTTTCTCCTCCTCTTCCGGTTCGTACAGGAGCTGGTCCCTCAACCTCGCCAACTCTTCCGCCCGCTGCGAACGAGTAAGCAAAGGTGTCGGGTTGCCCCAGTCATCCGTCGTGCGCGCCATTTCCTGCGCGTCCGTCTCGTAATCCAATAGAAACGGTGAGAACTTGACCAGCCGTCGTACATGCACGATCTGCTCTTTTGCCGTTCGCTGATGGCGGATTTTGTAGTTGTATGCCGCAGTTTGCTGCACCACCTGATACGGTCCCTGCCACTTTTCGTACAACTTCGCCAACACACCCACCGGGATGCTCGGGACGTATAACAAGACCGTGTCTCTCACGTTGAATTCCACATGTCGGAACTTTTGCTGCCCCTTGTCGTCCTTCCTCCTCATAGCAGCCTCGCGCTGCTTCCGGACGATGTATTGCCCGCAGACGGCATGCCATCAATTCCGTCGGGTCATATAAAGCCGTGTCCTTGAAGCGATCCGTAGGTGTGTTCAACACCCTTCCATGTACCAGTTGATTCGGCAAAGCCGAACGCTTCCCCCTAAAGACGAGCAAAGTTGTTAACCGCAAACGTAAAAGCCTGCACCGTCTCCGGCCACATCTTCTGGTTGTTCTGGCAATAGATTTTCAAGGATGCCTTCATCGTCTTGTGCATCCGCTCAATTTTCCCGTTTGCCATTTCATTTTATGCCGTAACGTAGTTCCATTGAAACCCAAAATATGCACTGAGTTCGTTTGAGAGCCAGTTGATGAACGAACTCCCTCTGTCTGATATGATCTTCCTTGGAACTCCGATCCTGCAGAAAACGTGATCGATCAGAGCCTTAGCGGTCGTTTCCTTGGTCTCGTCCTTAGTGGGTACCGTGATCAAGTAATTCGACGCCCTGTCAATGGCCGTAAGTATGCACTTGAACCCCCCGTCGCCCGCTTCCGGTAGAGGGCCCACATAGCCGATGTGGATCGTCTCGAAAATGTCGCTCGTGACCTCGTATTGTCCGAGCAAACCCTTGGTTGCGTCATATGGCGTCTTTGCTCTCTGGCACGGCGCGCAGCCGTTTATGAATCGTTCCACATCCGTACCCATACTTCCCCAGTAGAACTTCCTTGTCAGCGACCACTTCATCCTTTCCAATCCTGGATGACTCTGCATGGGACAGTTATGTGCCCCGATCATAATCGCATGCCGTAATGCCGGTGGTACCCACACCGTCCACCTTTCCGGGTTTTCCTTGTGTCTGCCGTCCGTGCCGATATACCAGATCAGCCCATCCGAATGCGTGTGCGTCTTCAGTTGCCGCTTTACTGCCTCAGTACGCGTTTCTGGCGTCACGTGTTGGATCAGTGCCTTGAATTCCTTCGCCTCGCTCGTCAGACTGCGAAACTTGTCCACCGAAGCAAACTTGATTTGCGTATCGGTCTCCAGGTCCAAAGCCACCCGGCTGGGGTGCGTCTTCTCCAACACCGTCCTCCGATTCCGGTATAACGTAACAATGGCTCCCCTTCTGCCTGAGGGCTGACCATTATGTTGCCAACCATTGGCATCTGCCGCCATGGAAACCTTGGCGTTTCCATCTCTTCCGCCTCTCTTTCCGCGTGCAACGCCGCGTCCCACTCGTATTCCTCGAGACTGTCCTTCGCGCATTGGTCCTCGTGCTCCTCACAACACTCTCGTGGTGCCTTACTAGCCGCCTCATACAACCTGAGGTCCCTCTCATGTTCCTGCTTTTCTCCTCCTCCCGACGTACGAAACTTGTACGCTGCCGACACCTCCTCCGCGTATATCATACCGTTCATCGGCTTCTTGTCTTCAAAATCCGGTTCCCGCTCTATCTGCCGCCGCTGTGGTGAACCTAAATCGCGTCAGGTTCATCCCTTTCCGCTTCTCCCCATCCCATATTGGTTTGACCGTGAACACCTCTGGCGCCTGGTGTTGTTGTTGTTCCGCCCCCGTCTTTCCCCGTAATCCCCCATCCTCTGCCGTGCCCCGAGACCGAGTCTGGTGATCAGCCAAAAAGTTCTCTTTTCCCTTGATATACTCTATCTGGAAGTCGTATTCCGACAACTCCTGTTGCCACCGCGCTAACCGTCCCGTGTGATCCTGTGACATCAACCACCGGAGGTTGTTGTGATCCGTTTCCTTCGACCCCCATAAATATTCTCGCAGCCGCTTGAAGCCCCAGACAATAGCCAGTGCCTCCCGTTGTCTGGTGCAGTATTGCCTCTCCGCACTCGACATCCGTCGACTAAGAAAAATTACCGGCCGCGATCGCCCCTTTTCGTCCGCTTGCTGAAGCACTCCGCCTATCGCATAGGCCGACGCGTCCGTATCCAGAATAAAGGATGCCTCAAAGTCCGGCAGCCTCAGAACCGTTCCATCCTCCGTTAACGGATCCTTCAGAATCGTCTCCCGCAAATCCTTTATCGCTTCCAATACCTTCTGTCCCCACTCCTTCGGGTTCGCCCAGTCCCCTTTGAATTCCTTCATGTGTTTCCGTATGGGCTCCGCCCGATTAGCAAAGTTCGGGATAAACTCCCCGTAATACTGTGCCAATGACACGAACGAATGTAGATCAGATTTGTTCTGCGGTATGGCATGTCCGCCAGTGCCTCTCGTTTCTTTGCCGCGATGATGCACGTGCCATTCTCAATGTCGTACCCCAGATATTGGATCCGTTTTTGCATGAAGTGGCACTTCTTGGCATTAAGCCGGAAACCGAACTCCTTAATCCGCCGCATGATATTCCTGAGATGT
This sequence comes from Paulinella micropora, assembly GCA_019918135.1. Taxonomy (NCBI): domain Eukaryota; phylum Cercozoa; class Imbricatea; order Euglyphida; family Paulinellidae; genus Paulinella; species Paulinella micropora. Next base: position 12,651 of record WBZZ01003525.1, read on the forward strand.
TACACATGCTCTTCCACCGAGTTAGAGTATATAATGACATCATCCAAGTATGCAAAAGGCATACGTTGACGTGTCGCGATGTTTGAAGGCAAATTCCTCGTCCCGAAATTTGTGTCCCAACATCTCGGTCATTGCATTCTGGAAGGTCCCAGATGCTACCTTGAGCCCCATCGGCAAAACCTTCCAGACATATGTCGTCATGCCCACCATGAATGCCGTGAGGTATCGGCTTTCCTCCGCCAATGGAATTTGCCAAAACCCGCTTTTCAGATCGAGAGTGGAGTATATTTTGCCTTCCGCAACTTCCACCCCCCGCCTCACATCCGGGACCGGCGTCTCGATCTTCTTGATTATCTGGTTGATCTTCCAGTAGTTGATGCACATCCGCAATCATGTTCCCCTCATTTCTGTCCTCCTTCGCCATGTCCCTCGTGCCTTTTTCCAAACCAACTCCATCATTTGTTTCTCCCATGTGTTCCCTTTTTGGTCCCCGCCACTTTCCATCCCCCAATTCCATCTGACAATGAGCATAAATCCTCCCATGTAAGTCATCCTCCATGTCGTCTGATTGCCTCCCCCCCGACCGTCTTCCCCCTTTTGTATCCTTCCACATAAACCCCTCCATATACCATGCCATATCATTGTTCGAATCCGTGTTGTATTCCCCCTTGTGACATGTTTTCCCCATATCTTTGTCCCTCCTACCTACCATCCTCCGCTGACATCCGCGAGAACCACCCACCTTCCGTATCATTCCTGTGCTTCTATTCCATTGCGGCACTCATTGTGAGAAAACATGTCATCCTGCCTCCATCATCCACAAAAAAAGATAGAATAAAGTTTGCATAAGGTTGTCCTTACGGTTTCGAGAGAAAACATGACATGTGTGGAGTGTCCCCATGACATCACGGTATGTACAGCAACCCTTGCTCATCATTCAAAAAACCCCAAAACATTCAAAGAACGCATGCACCACACTCCTTGCATATATGTGCATTCAAGATAACAGTAAATTCCGAGTTTCCATGTGTATAAACCATTTCCCGCCACATGATGTTTGTGTGTTTGACCTTGCCCATCCACGAAAAGACACAGAGGAACGAGGAAAATTTCCTACCCCGTAAACTGTGTTTTTATTAGCGACTCCAATGTTACCGAGACCAAATATTGCTGTTGACATTCAAGACAACAATTTTTTTTTTTTTTTTTTTCTGTTTTGGTTGGAATTTCAGTTTTGGTTGGAATTTTGATTTTGGGTGAAAATTTGAATTTTTCAAATTAACGGCTATATTCGTCCGCAAAATATCGTAAATTTTCGCGAAATGTTACCGTTAAATTTGAAAATTTGAATTTTTGTCACAAAAATGAAAAACTGTCACAAAAATGAAAATCTGACACAAAAATGAAAAACTAATTTTTGTTGTTGTCTTGAATGTCAACAGCAATATTTAATAATATAATAACTGTCTAACGACTTGTAGAATGAGGAATACCTAACGTAGAAGGGACTCCGTACTCTCCAAGCCAAGGTAAACCGACAGACCGGAACATAGAGTAATGCAATTATACACCGAATGGGCCGGCACAAAGCGTAACAAAAAGTAAAAATATTGCTGTTGACATTCAAGACAACAACAAAAATTAGTTTTTCATTTTTGTGTCAGATTTTCATTTTTGTGACAGTTTTTCATTTTTGTGACAAAAATTCAAATTTTCAAATTTAACTGTAACATTTCGCGAAAATTTACGATATTTTGCGGAGGAATATAGCCGTTAATTTGAAAAATTCAAATTTTCACCCAAAATCAAAATTCCAACCAAAACTGAAATTCCAACCAAAACAGAAAAATCAATTTTTTTTGTTGTCTTGAATGTCAACAGCAATAAGTTGGAAAAGCCGACATGAAAAATATATTAATATAATAAGTAGGGAACTTTAAAGGATGAACTTGAACGTAGTAATAAGATGGCGAGATAATATGACTAGCTATAAAAATAGATATGATTATATAAAATAAAGTGCAAAAAAATATATGTGAGGGAAGAGGAAAATCCCAGTTGAAACATATTAATATAAAATAACTATGGTAAGGAAAAACGATAAATACAAACAATAATAATGGATAGAAAAATAGCAGAACGAAAAAACTAACTAACCAACGAGAGGAAAAAAGTCACAGTGAAACGAGCTTACTACCGGAAGTTGAATTGACTATCGAATTAAATTCCTGAATCACTGATTTGAGTCACTGACTGATGGCCACCCGGGCGAACATGACGAGAGAGAGAGAGAGAGAGAGAGAGAGAGAGAGAGAGAGAGAGACAGAGATGGCCACCAAGCTCAGGCCCG